>JACTOM010000073.1:956980-1012186 GCA_015832385.1 Elymnias hypermnestra
AAAAAAAAAAACAAAATACCCGACTGAGTTTATTGTGGGCTCTTCTGGGATCAGGGCGCGAAGAAACCCTCGTAACTTTAGATTTTAAGTCGTTCTGGAGTACCATCATCAGACGTACATTAGAATTAGAGTGTGGAAAAATTGCCTACTTGAATAAAGATATTTTGATTTGATTTATTGGAAATGCTACACAGATTATGACATATGGTATTTTACTTTGGGGTAATGTTGCTGATATAAATGCATAATTTGCTGCAGAAAAGTGTTGTTCGAGCGATTTATAATATGAGTCCCAGAGTCTTTAAAAAAGCAATTCAGAGCAGTAAAACTAATGACAGTTTACGGCGTATACATTTTAGAAAACTTGTACGTCCATAAAAATATTTACTCTTTAACGAATAAAAGTGAATGCATCTCATTAAACTTAAGAAATAAAAATCAAATTGCTATAAATTCTGGTAGGTAACAAAGTACAAATTTAAATATTTACAAATAACACGAGGCATTTAAATTTGCCACTCGTCATTTAATACACTGTTTTCATTAAATATAAATAAAAGTATTTCATAAGTTCTCATTTCTAAATTTAAAACTCAACATTCAATTAATAATTTTTAAATATTGACAAAACCACGTGGCATTTTTATTTACAATTCGTCATTTGAGATTTCAATAAATTGTTTTGCATAAAATATAAAATAATAATGTTTCATAAATTCTCTTTACGAAATTTTGATTTCAAAAATAGATTTTCTATAGTAATAGTTAAATTAAAATGATTTTGTATAAATTTAAATTGAGGTTGGGTATTTTTATTATTTATAAAATCATGAGAAATTTTTGTTTAATATCTGAAATATTACTATATCATTTTTGTTTTCATTTTTCAATTGTTTTTCACTTCAAAAATTTTTGTGCTAGAGTGTGAAATGCTTTCATGTAAATATCGAAGAAATATATTAAAAAATTACATTTATAATTTGTATTAATTTTCAACACTTAATATTTTAATGACAATTAAATTCATTAAATTCCCAACATATCATTCTTTTTCCCTCTCGCTGATTCTCGGAAAGTTTTAGATTTGTAAAAATAGAAACAAGACTTAAAAATTTGCCAAAGAAGTTTCACTTCTGACATGTGTATGTACGCATGCACTTTTAACTTTTTTATAGCTGATAGGTTAGCGCTGGACTGTGATCATAGCTGATGATAAATGATGATACAGTCTAAGATGAAAGCGCGCTAATCTGATGAAAGGCAATTTTCCTCTTTTGGTTTTTACACAGCATCGTACTTGCTGGAACTAGCCACAGCCGAAGCCTACCTACAGTCCAGACGCATAGAAATTAGAAAATGCAATTTCCTTAAATCTATCTACCGGGGATCGAACCCGGACCCCTACTAACAAAAAAGTTAAAGTCGGTGTACAATCTCTTTCGCTGTTTAAAATATTTAGTACTTTTTTCCACAGACAACATTAAATCAATAAAAAAATTAACGAAAAACAAAAACAATAAATTTAATTTTTATCACTGCCTTCATAAATAACGCTTTGGAAATCAGATTTGGGGTTATTTAGGTTATCATTTCGGACATCCGTACTGGAAAGTGGAGTGGGGTTAAGCCAGTGTAATACGTAATTGTCAAGGTTACTAGTCCTTCCTTGGTTAAGAGCCACTGAACAGGCGGCCATTTGCCGGCCTCGCTTTGATAGCAGAGGTCCCGAGTTCGATCCCCGGTAGGACGAATTTCGAGAATTGTATTTTCTCATTTATCTGAGTCTGGACTGGTGGGAGGCTACCGCCACGGCTAGTTACTACCCTACCAGCAAAGACATACCGCCAAACAGAGGGATTTGTGTTCCGGTACGATGCTATTTAGAAAGCATGAGGTATATCGCCTCTTACCAGATTAGCGTGCTTCCATCTCAGACTGTAATGTCACTTACCATCAGGTGAGATCGGAGTCAAACTAATCTGTCACCAATAAAAAACAGGCAAAGCTTATGGCCGACGCTAATCCCTCTCGCCAGAGGAAGGGATTCGCCAGAGCTGAATGCGTCAGCGGACGTCTGGACCCCAAAACCTTGATAAAGAGAGTTCCGCTAGGTTTTAGTGGGTATCCTGATACAAACAGTGAAATCCACACTCCAGGATGTGTATATACTTCATCCGGCGTGTACGAGTATAAAGCAAAAAAAAAGCGTGGTAGGTCTATGCTCTAAAATACTCGTACTCTCTAAATATAAATAATCTCTCTCTACCTGACAATGGAATTTCAATAGGCTATTGCTTGCCTTATAAGCACAGTGTGAGCTCGTAGAAAATTTTAAAAAGTAAAAAATCCTGTACAGCACCTATAAAATTGGTCGTAAACGCATTTTTCATATAATCGACCCAAATTATCGCTAATCGAAATTTGATGACAGAAGCAATTTGCGAAATGTCACCCTTGACGTATGATGAGCTTAAAATATTTAAGCCTCACTTTATCGCTTGCATAAATGTTACCTTAAAAAGGTTCAAATAGTCAGAGATTAGGAATGTTACGTCGATAAGGTAAAGAAACGGAAATCGCAACCTAAAAACCAAGTACCAAAGTTAAAGGTGGATTGAAGCTTGAACCCATAATATGGCTCCTCTTTTTTCCGGAAAATGTCTTTACTCACCTAGTTCAGACAAAATCTAAACGGGAATGTGGGACTCGCTGGCAGTAAGCCATAACACCAACTAAAACCCAGCAATACACTCCCCATCCTGAGGATCGGTAGACACAATCTTTCCTGGTACCCCTGAACACTTCCGCTGGGAAACTTAGGATAGAGGCAGGAGAAGCGCAAATCTATGCCTCCTACCTCGCTACCTCCTGCACCGGATAAATGGAGCGTCTTTAAAGTCCTCCGTCTGCCTCACATGTGCCTTCACCATAATGAACAGTTTCGAAGAAAGGAGGCCACTGCCCTCCACTATCATGTGGCTCTATTAGCCCAGTCGAATTAGGATTTCACATTGCATTAACTTTTTATAGCACTTTTTCAACGGGAAGGGGATCATGGACAGCTTGACATTCGGTTTTCAACATTCAACACGCATTCTGTTGCGTCATCCACCACCTTGGATTTAAGGATTTTTGTTTATTTAACAACTCACTTATTTTAAACTTTGCTAAAAATGATTATAACCAAATCACAACTTTAGTTATTATCATATTTTTCCTAGAATCAATATTTATCGAATTAGACCGTTCAGAGGGTGTGATTTTTTATTTAGTCAAAAACAAGCTTATTTTCAGTTTCACACAAAAAATTGTCAAAATCAAATTTGTTCAGAATTAAATTTCCTACAACTATGGTCTTAAAAAGATTTTCCTAGAGTCAATATTTTTCGAGTTAGACTCCTCAGAGGGTCTAACTTTTTTTATTTAGTCAATAACTAGCTTTTACTTACCATCACATGAGATTACAGTCCATCAATGTCATCAATAGAGAAATGAGATATACATGTAAATAGGAAAAGTGTACTTAATAGTATGAATTGAAAAACGACCCTAGGTTAAAGAAAAGTTAGGAAATATCTTAGTTTTCGCCATTTAACATCTTTTCCCGTGTAATATGTTTTCGTGCACATGTTTGCCATCAGGGAGCATCGGGAAGAAAGATAGATAACTTCCCGATGATTTAGTTTTATTGGTACCAGCAATTGGACTGTCGCGCCGTTTGCTCTTTTTCTTAGCTTCGTAGCTTTTAACCTTATAGATAAGCTATTTTTAACTAACTGACTCGACTTTCTGTCTTAACAGTGAATATTGAATTCGAATCGGTGTTATTAATAAGTGAAATAATTATTCAAAAGTGTATATTTTATTCTAATATAACTCAACATTCTTAGTTTTATTTGTTGGTATTCTGAAGGGGAACAGGCGAAATGCAATAGCGACACCCTGCACCATTTATTTATCGACATATATTTTAGAATAGATATAATAATATGGTAATTATTTATGTTAAACGCCGGAAAGTTACATTAAAAAGTGCGTGCGTACAAAGTATACATGTTATGGAGGGGGTGGCTCTGTCAACCTAAAGCGGGCCATGAAACCGTATTGGCAATCAGGCCCATATTAGAAGAATGGTCAAACAGAGCACATGGCGTAGTGCCCTTCCTTCTCGCGCAGATTCTGTCGGGCCACGGTTACTTTGGCAAGTACCTGTGCGAAGTGGCTAAATGTGAGCCTAGTGAGGTGTGCCAGGTTTGTGGCTGCGCCGTTGACACGGCCCAACACACGCTTGAGGCGTGCCCAGCCTGGACTGTTCGTCGTGCCGCACTCGTGGCGATTATCGTCATTAGAATTATGGTGAGCAGCGAGAGAGCATGATGTGCTACGCTCCCCTTCTGCGGGGAAGTTATGACGCGGAAGAAGATGGCGAAACGGTTGACGTAGGCAAACGTGACCACTTCGACCGTTCGCAGGAGAAGACCGGGATGGAGGCGAGAGGCCCATGATCGCCGACTCCCTCTTTAGTGGTGATCTTTGGGTAACGGATGCGGGGTCCGTTGCCCAACAAAGAGAGGTCCCGCGAGGTGGTTGGTGGCTTACCAGGTGCTCCACCTTCGGACTAAGTTTTGGTCATTGACCGAGTTGGACCTAAACGGGCACATCGCTGGCTGGGTTGCGATTATCTGTCAGTCGAGTTTTTGTGACCCCGTCTCCGAGTGTTGTAGGAGCACCGTTGGGTTTTAGAGATGGTATGAGGCCGGCACCACCTGGAACATCCTCCCGAGTATTCCAGGTATTCATGTCAGAAGTGACACTACTTTGGCAAACTCATTTTTAACTCTTGTTTATATTTATCCAAACCTAACACTTTCGATTACCGAGACATACACTTCCAAGAAAAGAAAGGTATGTTAGGAATTTAACGAATTGTCACCAAAATATTGAAAGTGTTGAAAATTAATACAAATAATTTATTGAAATCTCAAATAACGAATTACCGTTCTTAGTGAGCGTCTATGTCCTGAAAGGGATACGTGTGCCCAATTTCAAGTTGATCTTGTAAATCATTTTGGAAATCTGGAAGGATTGATCGTTTTTCGTTTATATACCACGGACCCACGGAAATATGAAAAAACCCGTATGTTCACGTTCTTAGTGAGCGTCTACGTCGCAAAAGGAATATTTATACCGAATTTTAACACAATCAGACGTGTAGTTGTAAAGATTTCGTTAGCGATGCTATTTCGCTATAATGATGACTATAATGTACCTTAATTTTTGTTTATCAAATCAAATATATTTTATTGTAAAATCAAGTGTACAACACACAATCTACCATACAATGGTGTGCAACATATATAATAGGACAAAATAATTTTATTTTGAAATAATTGCTTCATCCTTATAGCAGGTATTTACATTTTAAAAATAATATTCACATTAATAAATATATTACAATTTTATATGAAAACGTATCAAAACAGAATGAGTGAGCTTAAAAACTGTGTCTCGTACGAATTTATTTATTTGACTTTCATTTAAGTAGTCCTTAATACAGTAATAACATTTAGATATTAGTTATTTTTTCAATTTATGTTTATATATATTAATATTATTTGTGTCTTTAAGAGAGTTGGGTAATTTATTATAAATTTTAACAGCCATGACGTGACAGTTTCTTCATAAAGCTGTGTTCTTGTACTGGGTCTAACTAAATGATTTTGAAATCTAAATCGTTTAAATTGTGTCCTATCATACCGTTTTTCAAACTGGTCTAAATGTTTTAACATACAAACACACTTCATATATGTATAGGGAAGGTACAGTTAACACATTTAGTTCTTTAAAAAGAGGTCTACAGGAAGTTATTGGGCTCACATCGCAGATACTCCTAATACATCGTTTTTGAGCTATAACCACTAGAATTTCCCCATATAAATATGCCATATCGTAGTAGAGAGTATTCATAACTATTTGGTTTACATCTTTGTAACACGACTTTGTTTTCATATATATACAATATGGATGCAATAAATGTAGTTCATAACAAAATAAAATTGAATTCTCGAGGAAACCGGAACCGGACAAGCAACTCGCGAGACTTCGAGCACCCTCTGAAACACTAGCTGCCATTTCCTCGACTTTCTTACAACTGTCAACATAAAGGCAAACTTTTGCTTAGTTTTAAAAGTTTTTCTATTCAACTACCTGTGTAAATGGAGCAAAGATAAACTACAAGAGTGCGTTCTCGTGAGTTGACGCTCTTTAAAAACTGTACCAGATATTCTTTTTGTTGCTGTCAATGATTGTAATCTCACCTGATGATTAGTGATGATTCCGTCTAAATTGAATAGCGTCTTTTGTTAGTAGGGTGGCAATTAATCACGGCCAAAGGCATCCATCGTTGAAATTAGAAAATACTACCCTGCTGGTTATCGAACCTAGGATTTGTACTAATAAAGCCATCAAACAGTACAGTAATGTATTACAATTACTTAGGGAGTACTTTTGACTTAGGGAGTGCCTTGTGGGTTCTTCTCGGATCAGGATACTGTTATACCTGTAAATTGTTACCACTAATGCTAACGCATATGCATAGCATGCACTTCTTCAACCCCCGCCATTTAATACCGAGTGGGCAGTTTAGATCGTTACGTGAAACAAATACACGTTTATTGAATTCTTTAATTTCCTTATTTTCTTACAATAATTAAATAAATGTACTTTATAATTAAATACATATATAAAACACTCTAAACTTTTCTTTTTAAGTTGCCTTTCAATATAATCAGTCTTACATTATAGATAATATGAGGAATATATATATATGTATTTGACGATATAAATCAAAGCCTAATAATAGTCGGTTTAGAGTACTCTTGACCTGGCCCTTATTTAAAATGTCCTGGATTTGGTCCAGGAACGTTCGCCTTGGTCTTCCCCGTCCAACTTTCGCATTCAATCTTGACTCATAAATCCTTTTTGTCAGTCCCCTTTCAATCCACATCACACATGATAAATGGGAAACAAGTAGAATGGGAAAGAAGTGAAAGAATTTGTATACTTGGATCTAAGTTTACAAAGGATGAAATATGTGAAAGTGATATTGAAAGGAGAGTGAATGCAGGGAATATGGTTAATGGTGTTCTGCACGCCTTTATGATTAGCTAGATGGTGTCTCAAAGAGCCTGACTGGCTGTGCATGCAGGAGTGTTTGTGCCAACACTTATGTATGGTAGAAGAATCACAAAAGTAAAATAAATG
The DNA here is from genome assembly GCA_015832385.1 of Elymnias hypermnestra. NCBI lineage: Eukaryota > Metazoa > Arthropoda > Insecta > Lepidoptera > Nymphalidae > Elymnias > Elymnias hypermnestra. The sequence goes on from JACTOM010000073.1 coordinate 964,244, forward strand.
CGGTAGAGATGAAAGCGTTGAGATGTATGAGTAAATTGAAACTTAGTGACAGAGTAAGAAATAGTGTGCTAAGAGAACGTTGTGGTATAAAAGAAGACGTAGTGACTAAAATCGAGAAAGGTATGCTTAGATGGTTTGTGTATGTAGAGAGAATGAATGAAAGGAGACTGACAAAAAGGATTTATGAGTCAAGAGTGAATGCGAAAGTTGGAAGGGGAAGACCAAGGCAAACGTTCCTGGACCAAATCCAGGACATTTTAAATAACGGCCAGGTCAAGAGTACTCTAAACCGACGAACTTGTATGAAAGGTTTAATGAGAATGAAAGAAGCGAAGGAGATATGCAAGGATCGTGACAAGTGGAAGGATGTTGTCTCTGCCTACCCCTATGGGAATGAAGCGTGATGCTATGTATGTATGTATGTATTTTCCAATTATAACGAAAAGAAAAAATTAAAGACCAAATAAACTTGTTATGAAACCAAACCTAGTTATCTTTTCTTTGAACAAAGTTATAAGCAATTAAAATGGTGGCAGACTTTCGCCTCATCCTGTACTTAAGTATACTTTTACAATTTTTGTTAATCACCTTACTTGGAAAGAAAGCATATTGCCAGAAATACTACCTAGAAATGGCAATAAAATTACATCGGTTTTCGCACAGTTAGTATTTATATATAAACGTTGCGATAATGCAGCAATAGTAAAATATGAGGTGCATAATTTCAGCGCTGATAATACAAAGATGGCGACTTTCTGTCGGGTTTATATTGCCCTTAATACCAGGGGTGCTGAGTATGAAATTGCTATCAAAAGCCGGTTGTTGCCGCATAGCGGTGCAAGAAAATCAGAAACGTATTAAAAAAGTACCTGTTTAGTACCTTTACATAAAGCTTTAATTCAAGCTTTAATGCACATCAACGGATGAGTCCATGTTCTGATAATGTCTCCATGTATGCAGGGGCATACGTATAAACACCACATACCAATTGATCTCCTAATAAGGGGAGAGAAGGAACAAATATGGTTAGCATAAAAAAGGTTACAGTGAGTCAACCTTAATAGATAGACATATTTTTCTTGTTTTTTTGTCGCTGGGAAATGCATTTCAGGCCTCGACTAATGGGGTCGGGAGTGTGGGACTCCGCGAGGGTGTAAACTCGCAATTCCCACTAAAGCCCATCGGGACCGCCATCAAGCATGAGTGGGGAGCCAGAGGTTCGTTGAGGCATTCCTCTCTGGCCCCTCGGTTGCAACTCACAGATATTCTACAGGAGGAGGAGTTGTACGAATATCCGCCTCCTGTTTCCTGCACCCCTTCGTAGGGACTGGAGTGTTTAGGCGGCATTCACCCTCTTCCTTTGCCGTGCCTCCTTAGGCGAGATGACAGTCTCACAAAAGGAGGCAACTCCTATAATTCTTGCCAGTGAGAGGTCTGTGCCGATCAGCAACGTCATAATGAGTCGCTGAGGTCCCCAGGCGAGACGTTCTGCCACAGTGTGGTGGGTTGTGTCTTTTTTTATCACTTTTAAAGAGGAACAATTCTATCGAACATGATATTTACGAAACTTTAACCATTTATGCATCGCACACATCGGAAGTAATCAAAAGGAAATATCCCCAATTTTGAAACATTCTTCACTTGTACACCGTTCCTACTGAACTAAGTGTAATGATGTATAAACTATTGTCATCCTCGACAAATGGACTATCTAACACTGAAAGAATTTTTAAAATCGGATCAGTAGTTTCTGAGATTAGCCCATTTATTTAAATAAACTCTACAGCTTTGTAATATTACTAAAGATTAACTAAATTGACTCCCACTATGAAAGCAAGTTTAAAGATGTATTTACTTGAAAACTTTTGAATCCGTAGACACCAAGACTCATTATTAAAGTCAATTTTACTTTGTTACCTCGAAGCTAATCTCTAAGCCTGATCATTACTAAAGTTTGATTGAACTCTGCCACCTTTTGATGACATTTTCATCATTTCATCGTAATTGAGGTAAACGCACTGCCAACATGCGTCTATCAAATGAAGTTAGATTTGACCTATTTGAACTTAATAGTTACTATAATACAGCCTAAAACTCTTAATTATTTTTAAAATATTCCTCATGAGCTTTGTAAGTCGCTTGGTACATTATTGTCGCTCGTGATGAATCTCGTGTCTAATCATCAATAACTCAAAGCCATTCTCGATTTTCTGAAAACCCACGTAAAAGATGTAAAAGTTTCTTTCTATGTAATAAGTTAAAGAAGTTCGTGATCGATCGCGTAGCCTTATTGTTTTATATTACTTTTAGTACCAACCTTGTACGCTTGGGGCTTTTTTTGTTGCTGGGCATTGCAACTACGCCGGATGGAGTATAAAACTCTATCCAAGGCTGTGGAACACATTGCTGTACCAAAATACTCTCGAAAACCCAGCAGTATCCTCTACATCCAAACGGCGGATGCCAGATGCACCATTAAGGCATTCAGCTCTAAAGCTACAGATGAAATCCACTCAAAGGAGAATAGATGGAGTTTATGACGTAGCGCTATTGGTTTATATTACTTTTAGTAACAGCCTTGTGCGCTTAGGGCTTTAAGTTGGCTCTAGGAAATGCTTTTAAGTACACCGAATGAAATAAACCTCCATGCAGAAGTGTGGGAGTCCTTGCTGCACCTTAACACTTACGAAAATCTAGCCCTCTTTATCCGAATGGTGGGTGCCAGACAATCACAGTGGCATTCAGCTATAAGAACTGAATCCGACTCAAAGACAGCCACAGATGAATCCCACTCAAAGGAGAATCTGTCGTAATCTCCTTTTGCCTTTTTAATGAGCTTCACAGAAGAAGAGAACTGCCCTCCAGCCTGATTACTATCGACCATACAACCTCTTAGGGCTATAAATAAGTATCTATCCATTAACCGCTGGGAACAGGCCTCCTAACTCATATGATAGAGGATTTTAGAGCATAGACCTACCATGCTGCTCCACTGCTACTGCTCCACTAAAAACGATATTTGACGATTCAAAAGTGCTGTAATAGGCCTACTTGAATAAAGATATTTTGACTTTGACTTTGACTGCGAATGTGCAGGCATAGCACACAAGTGTATCCTTTATTCCTTTACTCTCATAGTCCGATTGTACGGCAATCAATCACTTTTAGCCAAATACTTAAAATAAAACTCAATATCTATTCATGAACCCACCAGAAACAAAACGTAAACCCAGAACCTTATGTCTGTTGGCGAACAAGCTGACCATTAGACCAATGAGACTGTAACCTTAGCAATCTTAAACAAATATATTCATATTCGTCGTACAAATTTCACATGAAAATATTATCCAAATCCTAAAAATCGAATGTAAACCTTGCAAAACCACGAAAATTGAATAAAAACTGAACTTCTAGCTGTCAAAGTGAAATGAATACATGTTTTTTAGAAATACAAAAATCGCTTGGTTCGTGCGATGGCGCGCCATTTTTTACGAAATAACTTTTAACTTTTGTAACATAGTTTTAACTCGCTACAGATGTAATTTGTAAAAATTCAAACTGAAAAATTGTCTATTCCTACTCTTTTAGAGTAGTTTTGAGCCGTAAAATGGCACTATTTCAAAAATTTCAAATGTACGATTGATGATGACATTTCTGGACTTGATTTCGGTGGCACAGAGAAGCGAAATATTACACATTGTAACATACAAAACTATATTTAAAAAGAGCAAGAGATTCTTGTCGGTTTCTTCTCAGAGGAATCAACTTTCCGAACCGGTGGTAGATTTGTCACCAACAGACTGCCTACAGACGATTCAAAATTGCATTTTGAGCCTACTTGAATAAAGAAATATTTAGATTGATTGATTAAAGTTAAAAGGGTTCCTTCTGGCCTTGGCCTTAGAAGAACCCACAACAAACTCTGTCAATATTCAGATATATTGATAAAACGATAAAATAATATCGTTTTCAAATTTTAACTATTTGATATAGTTAATTATTGCATTAGGTAGACTGCTTGTAAAGGTATTAGCTGATATTCTAGGGTACAATAAAGACAAATTTCAATATTTTAGATTATTTAGTATTTTTATTATTATAAGATTTAATTTTGATTGTATTCTAATTTAAAATTTATTTATTATTATTATGAATTTTAATTTAAGTTTTGATTTTTTCTGTATGTTCTATGTATTTGTTTTGTTACTAAACTGTAAACTGGGACAAGTGCCTTTTAATAAAGATAAATAAAAAATAAATAAATAAATAAAATATTGTTTTTTCCACGGGAAAAGATTTTTTTTTTTATTGTAATACTAATGATAATGTTAGCTGAAAACGCCAAGAGGCGCAAATTTGAGAGCCTTGCTTTTGAATACATATTTGTGCCTTTTGGCGTGGAGACATTGGGACCTAAAAGCTTTTTGAAAGAAATTTCATCTCACTTAGTTGATGTCACCCGTGACCCTAAGGCCGGGTGGTACTTCGGACAGCGTATAAGTATCACTGTCCAAAGAGGTAACGCTGCCTGCCTTATGGGCACCCATCCATTTGCTTCTGATGGTGCATTTTAGTTACTTTTATTTTTTTCTGTATTAATGTTAAGGTTCGATATAATGTTATCATGGTTAATTGTATATTTCTTATTACAAAAATGATAAACTAAATTTTTATACGTAATACTAATAAGAACCCTAAGCTTAAATACGTAACACTATTGTTAAACTAAAGATTATTTACGTTACATTAATGACAAACTAAAGATGAAATACGTACCCCTAACGACAAACTAAAGTTTAAATACATAACACTAATGTCAAACTAAAGATCAAATACGTAACACTAATGACAAACTAAAGATCAAATACGTAACACTAATGAGAACCCAAAGCTTAAATACGTAACACTATTGTTAAACCAAATTTTAAACACGCAACACTATTTTTAAACCTAAGTTTAAACACGCAACACTAATGACTAAGTAAACTTTAAATACGTAATACTAATGACAAACTAAAGTTTAAATACGCAACACTAATAACATACTAAAGATCAAATACGTAACACTAATGAGAACCCAAAGCTTAAATACGCAACGCTATTGTCAAACTAAAGTTTAATTACGCAACACTAATGACAAATTAAACTTTAAATACGTAACACTATTGGCAAAGTAAACTTTAAATACGTAACACTAATAACAAACTAAAGATGAAAGACGTAACACTAATGAGAACCCAAAGCTTAAATATGTAACGCTATTGTCAAACTAAAGTTTAATTACGCAACACTAATGACAAAGTAAACTTTAAATACGTAACACTATTGGCAAAGTAAACTTTAAATACGTAACACTAATAACAAACTAAAGATGAAAGACGTAACACTAATGAGAACCCAAAGCTTAAATATGTAACGCTATTGTCAAACTAAAGTTTAATTACGCAACACTAATGACAAAGTAAACTTTAAATACGTAACACTATTGGCAAAGTAAACTTTAAATACGTAACACTAATAACAAACTAAAGATGAAAGACGTAACACTAATGAGAACCCAAAGCTTAAATATGTAACGCTATTGTCAAACTAAAGTTTAATTACGCAACACTAATGACAAAGTAAACTTTAAATACGTAACACTATTGGCAAAGTAAACTTTAAATACGTAACACTAATAACAAACTAAAGATGAAAGACGTAACACTAATGAGAACCCAAAGCTTAAATATGTAACGCTATTGTCAAACTAAAGTTTAATTACGCAACACTAATGACAAAGTAAACTTTAAATACGTAACACTATTGGCAAAGTAAACTTTAAATACGTAACACTAATAACAAACTAAAGATGAAAGACGTAACACTAATGAGAACCCAAAGCTTAAATATGTAACGCTATTGTCAAACTAAAGTTTAATTACGCAACACTAATGACAAAGTAAACTTTAAATACGTAACACTATTGGCAAAGTAAACTTTAAATACGTAACACTAATAACAAACTAAAGATGAAAGACGTAACACTAATGAGAACCCAAAGCTTAAATATGTAACGCTATTGTCAAACTAAAGTTTAATTACGCAACACTAATGACAAAGTAAACTTTAAATACGTAACACTATTGGCAAAGTAAACTTTAAATACGTAACACTAATAACAAACTAAAGATGAAAGACGTAACACTAATGAGAACCCAAAGCTTAAATATGTAACGCTATTGTCAAACTAAAGTTTAATTACGCAACACTAATGACAAAGTAAACTTTAAATACGTAACACTATTGGCAAAGTAAACTTTAAATACGTAACACTAATAACAAACTAAAGATGAAAGACGTAACACTAATGAGAACCCAAAGCTTAAATATGTAACGCTATTGTCAAACTAAAGTTTAATTACGCAACACTAATGACAAAGTAAACTTTAAATACGTAACACTATTGGCAAAGTAAACTTTAAATACGTAACACTAATAACAAACTAAAGATGAAAGACGTAACACTAATGAGAACCCAAAGCTTAAATATGTAACGCTATTGTCAAACTAAAGTTTAATTACGCAACACTAATGACAAAGTAAACTTTAAATACGTAACACTATTGGCAAAGTAAACTTTAAANTTGACGGCCTCGCTGGCGCAGTGGTGCGAGTATTCGCTTTGCTAGCGGAGGTCCCGGGTTCGATCCCCGGTAGGACGAATTTAGGAAATTGTATTTTCTAATTTGTCTGAGTCTGGACTGGTGGGAGGCTTCGGCCGTGGCTAGTTACCACCCTACCAGCAAAAACGTACCGCCAAACAAAGAGATTTGTGTTCCGGTACGATGCTGTGTAGAAACCGTAAGGGGTTTATCGCCTCTTAACAGATTAGCGCGCTTCCACTTAGACTGTATCATCACTTACCATCAGGTGAGATCACAGTCAAGCGCTAATCTGTGAGCAATGAAAAAAAAAAAATAAATAACATGATTTATTAAACTCAGATACTATATAAGTCTAGTGATAAACTAAATGAACTAAAGTTCCAGTAGATAACACTTATGAGACTGTAATTTAAATACGTAACACCAACGATAATAACAATCTAAATTTAGAATACGTAACAAAAAAGAAATGTTGGCGAGTTAGATTTATCTTTGCTTGATACGCTGAAAGAAAACATGTTATGAAATAAACATTATATTTTCCTCACAAATCAGAATGTATGTTTGTCATTGCAGGGCGCGTTGCCGCCGAGGCCGAATCGGAATTACTTTGTTTTGCCCTCGCTGACTACGGATATGATAGGTTAACGTCTCACTAAAATTTGCTTCGATAAGAAATTGTACCGTATAACAATATGTGAAAGATTTATCCTTCAGTTTTATCGCAGATATACCCTTGTAATGTTTGCAAATGTGTTACTTTCGTCCCATAGAATTTATCATCGCCAGTTATTGCGAATAAGAAGGGGACGAATGTAGATTTTTCGTTTCTATTTGCTCTGCTAAATTTACAAGTTAAACCCGTTTTAAATTTACTAAGGGTAACTGTATACGTTACTATAATAAACTCCCACAAGACGTTTTAGAGATGTCAATTAATAAAGTTGATAGAAAAATCATATTATAAGTTGCAAGATTACTTGGACGACAGAAATGCGTGGGAGTAAACGAATTACTCTAATTTGAATTTAAATATATTAAACTAATATGATATTGTAATGATGATTGTAACAATAAATATGATGATTGTAAAATACCCGGACTGAGTTTCTTGTGGGTTCTTCTCGGATCAGGGAACCCCTTTTTTTCGATGCCTTAATGCACTGGCCCCGACCGTGGCCCCAACCGACTCCTGACAGGAGTGTGGGACTCGGCGAACAAGCAGACTTCGTAGTACCAACTAAAACCCAGCGGAACCCTCTTCATCCATGAAAGAAGCATCAGGGGTTCAACTTTCGCATTCATCCCTGGTGTCCCGGATGAATCCGACTGAGGATGTCCGACTGAGGGTGGAGGAATCAATGATAGAAGGACTTACGTTTACAGACGCTGCCTTGTAGCCCGCCTCCTCCGGCGGTATAAGGGAGCATCCATTGCAATCTCCCTTTCTCGTTCGTGAGATGATCGTCTCACAGAAGAGGGCCACTCCCGCCCAGCAACTCTCACTAGAGAGCATTGCGCCTACAACGCTGTCCAGTGAGAGGTGCGCGCTAATCAGCGCAACCAGGTGATGACGCTGAGGTCTCCAGGCTACACAATCTGCCAAAGTATGCTGTGCCGAGTCGATGGCAGCACCACATTCATGGCAGGCCGGGGGGCATTCCTCGCGAAAAACCTCGTAACTTAAGATTTTAAGTCATTCTTGAGTACCATCATCAGACGTACATTAGAATTAGAGTGTGGAAAAGAAAAAAATATACATACTATTTCACGATTCAAAGGTGCTGTAATATGCCTACTTGAATAGATATTTTGATTTGATTTGATTGATTCATCTGTTTGCTCTTTCAAATTTAAAAGTTACATCTGATTGCTCTATATTTAAAATATAAATATGTTTGCTCATCTTAATTGAAAAAATAAGTCTGTTTGTGCCTCTACATTTTAAAGTTAAATCTATTTGATAATCTAAAAATCAGTGACAAATTGTTTTCCTCCGAATTTAAATTTAAAAATTGTTTATTTCGTTACACAAACAATGTATCTGAACAGTGTTCCACAAAAACTGCCTCATTGGTCCAGTGGTTAGCATGTTCGACTACAGACATGAGGTCCTGGGTTCGAGTCCCGGGTGGGGCAAATTCAACAATCAATATTGAGTTTTCTATTAAGATTTTCTCAATATTTGCCCGAAGTCGGGAATTTGGTGGTCCACCCCCGTCCCCCGTAGAGCACGTTAAGCCGTCCGGTTGTGTCGGATTTCCGTCACATCAGCGTATGAGAGTGAAGGAATAGAGCGTGCACTTGTGTACTATGCCTGCCAATCCGCAGTGGAGCAGCGTGGTGGGGCTATGCTCTAAAACCCTCGCTCCTCGGAGTGAGGAGGCCTATGTCCAGCAGTGGGACGTTAGTGGGCTGCTACTTAGACAGTACACGATAGTACCTGTGTCAGTGGTAATTTAAAAGTTAGTTCACTTACAAATTAAAACTTTATTCTTTTAAATACATCTGTTTGTTCTTCTAAATGTAATACTAAAGTCTGTTTGATACTCTAAATTTAAAAGTTCGGTCTGATTGCTGTTTGAAATTTAAAAGTTAACTCTGTATAATCTTCTAAATCTAAAAGTTAAATCTGTTTATTCTTTTAAATTCATCTGTTTGTTTCTCTAAATTGAATACTATTTGTCTGTTTGTTTTTCTAAATTTAAAAGTTAAGTCTGATTGCTGTTTGAAATTTTAAAGTTTGTAGTTCTAAATTTAAAAATTTGTTCTGAAATAAAAAGTTAGGTCTGTTTGTTGTTCTAAATGTAAAAGTTAGATCTATAATATTCTAAACATCAGTTACAATTTGTGTAAAAAAAAGATTTAAAAGAAAGACGTTGTTTGGTTTACAAAAACAATATAATGCAAAACGTTAAAATTTAAGCATAAATATGATTATAAATCATTTCGTCACACCTTTTCTATAATTATTAGTGTAGATTTAGTGTTGCTTTAATCAGACGTAATAAAACTACCTTTTGAAATATTTCATGGTTACAAAATCATTGTGAATCGAAGATATTTTCAGAAATTGTGAATGTCATACGAGATTTATACCCGTGAAATTGTTTCTGTTGCTGTTGTTTCCGCTATACAATTTCGTCGTATTATTAAATTTACCGCTCGGCTGATCTAAATCGTTAAAATGAAATAGGGATCTTAATAAACCGTGAGGGAGACAATTTTCTCTCATACGTTTCAAATTATTTGTACCAAATTAGCGGCTATGTATGTAAATATGGATAATATATAACATTATCTGTTACCTGTGTATTTCTTCATCAGATGATGAGAGACAAATTCACTTACACACCAAAAAGAGTGAAACACACAACTTTAACACAAGAAACAAATCTTCTTATGCGATATTTTAGGGTGAAGAAGGTTCAGAAATCAATTGTCGGGTTAAACATACGCATTTTTAATAAGATATCGAATCACTTTTGGGTTTTACGTTAAAAACGTTCTACAAAAGCATATTATAACGTTGCAGATTATTTTGGCGATTAAGATGTTTGGACTTGATTCCAGTTGCACACAGAAGCAAAATATTACACATTGTAACACACACAACTATTTTTAAAAGAGCACCCGTTGAGTTTCTTGCCGGTTTCTTCTCAGCGGATTCAACTTTCCAAACCGGTGGTAGATTTATTACTAACTGACGATTCAGAACTGAGTTTTGAGACTACTTGATAAAGAATATTTTAGTAAAGTAATGTATTTTTTGTGAAACTGTCGTTTCAATTAGTTGTACTAATATGATGGAGTATGAATAGTTTTTTTAATCAGAATCGATTTTTTTTACCATCCCATCGTGAAAGGTGTCATTAGTACTAACGCCTGTCTTCGTTTTCGGGAGTGGTCACCTAACACCTTGTATAAGATAAATCTTAAGTAGATTTTGGGTTATTTTTCGATACTTCGGCTGTGATTTTTATAACTGATGCAATATTATAAAGATAAAACATTTGTGTTTTTTTATGTATGTAAATTAGTATGGTTCTTTGTTACGTTTTTACACAAAAAGTACAATACCGATTTCAAACTTTTGTACCATTTGGAACGTGCATTTTTACTGAGGCATTGGCTATATTACTTTCTCAAAAAAATAAGCATCCCTATTAAAATTCATTAATGTAAGCCAAAAGTATAAAAAAATTGGTCACATAAAATCTTTCATCCCGTGCGCTTGGAAATCTATTGATGATAGAACAAACAAATATTCTACAATATTATAGAACGTAATGATATCTACAAAAAAGTCCATGACACCATATGACCAACTACTGTAGTTACCACTATAACCACATTTTAAAATTTTAAAATTTAATAAAAGTACCGACAATAATCAAACCATATTACTCATACCTCTGTATAAATCTTTTTCCTATTAAATTATATTTTATTAAAAAATTAAAATTTTAACAAAAAAAGAACCACCTTCAAAACAATTTACAAATATATTAATATGCTCAGGCAAATAAAAGAATACGCAATTATTTCTTATTTTTTAGGGCATTTTAATATATTTGTAAATTGTTTTGAAGGCGGTTCTTTTTTGTTAAAATTATATTTATTTTTGATTTTTAGTGGATTCGAAATAAACTAACAAATTTGCCTCAATATGTGTACACCTAAAAACGTGTTGCAATGCAGCAACAAACGTAAGCTCATTGCTATTTGATTACAGACACTTATATTTTCTGCCATAAACCGCACCCTTACTGTAAGCCGTTGAGGAGATCCATTGATCTTCATATTTAACTACGGCTAGCACTTGACCATACCGAAGGTACGGTAGGCAACTCAAATATCTGGATAGCCAATAGAAGATTCTGCGGAGTATCGTTCATTTGCTCCTAAGAATTGAAGAATTCCGTCACTTTGACATGGATTCCATCATCGGAACGTTACCAAACTATCACAAAACAACTCCTTTCTAATAAAAAAAGAATCATCGAAATAGGTTGGCGTGATCTCGAGTTATTCATCCATTTGTCGCGCACATGCTTACGCAAATTTAAGACTTATCCCGCTTTCTCATGGATGCCATCATCAGAACTGGTTTAAAAAAAAATGGGACCCTATGACGAGCACTACCTTTCATTTAAAAAAAAATCATGAAGATCGGTCCACCCAGTCGGGAGATATGAGGTAACAAACATAAAAAAAATACAGTCGAATTGATAACCTCCTCCTTTTTTTGAAGTCGGTTAAAAACCGTTTTAATACCTGTAAAATACTTTTGAAATTACTTAAATCGGACATTCCATTCAAAAGATATAACGTATTTAAAAATGTCAATCTGAAGAAATTTGTAGCGACCCTTATAACTGGGCCTGGACTGCCGAGTTAGTTCACATTCTAAGGATACCAATGCACATGTACTGTTTCATTTTTAAAAAGTCAAGAATTGCTAGAGCGATTTAGAAAATTCGTTCATTACTCTCTTGAAATCCAGAATTTTTCAGTACCTGTAGATTATTTTTATATTGACTAACGTAAGTAGCAGCCCATTAACGTCCCAGTGCTGGGCACAGACTTCCTCACTCATAGGAGAGAGGGTATTAAGAGCACTGCGAATTGGCAGGCATAGTACACAAGTACACACATCACTCTCATAATCCGACGTGACGGGAATCCGACACGACCGAAGAAAGATCAGGCGCAGGACCGACGGCTTAAATTGCTCAACGGCGTGGGGGTCAAATCGCCTAATTTTTCCCAACTTCGGGAAAATATTGAGAAAATCTTAATAGAAAACTCACTATCGATTTCGAATTCGCCTGACCCGAGATTCGAATCCAGAACCTCATGTTTATAGTCGAACATGTTAACCACTAGACCAATGAGGCAGTTGTAAAAAATGTATTAGATATATATTCGTTGTAGAGTAAAATCTGTATATTAATTAGATTAAGAATGTAAGTGTGTATCTAATAATCTGAAAGGAAGTAAATAACTAAGTGAAATAAAACTTTTATGTTACCGAAAATAAATCTACAGTCCAACTTAATAGACTTTTCAATGCCACGAGATTGGTATCTACGCGTGTCAAGCCAGAGGACATTGCTACATAAATACATAGCATCACGCCTCATTCCCATAGGGTTAGACAGAGACCACGTCCTTCCACTTGCCACGATCCTTGCATATCTCCTTCGCTTCTATCATTCTCATTAAACCTTTTATACAAGTTCGTCGGTATAGAGTACTCTTTAAAATGTCCTGGATTTGGTCCAGGACTTTTCGCCTTGGTCTTCCCCTTCCAACTTTCCCATTCACTCTTGACTCATAAATCCTTTTTGTCAATCTCCTTTCATTCATTCTCTCTACGTGCCCAAAGCATCTAAACATACCTTTCTCAATTTTAATTACTACATCATCTTTTATACCACATCGTTTTCTTATCACTCAATTTCATACTTCTCAACGCTCTCATCTCTACCGCAATTATTTAACTTTTTTGCTTCTTACCCAATTTTCACTGCTATGTATAAGTTTTGGCACCACCACTCCTCCATGCACAGCCAGTCTGGTCCTTTGAGACACCATCTGATTATTCATAAAGGCGTGCAGAACACCATTTACCATATTCCCTCCATTCACTCTCCTTTTAATATCACTTTCACATGTAAATTTAGATCCCAAGTATACAAATTCTTTCACCTCTACGACCTGTTCCCTGTCCATCAAAATATTGCCATTCATCATAAATTAATCTCTTTTAAAAAGCATAACTTTCGTTTTGTTTGCATTCAGTTTCATTACTTTCGTTTACAAAGCCTCATTCATAATATTTACCATCTAGTCAGCAAAAATATTATTTAATATTGTAAACATTTGAACCGTAAAAATATTTGTTACTCAATTACTAAGTGGGTCGTAGTGGGAGAGGTTTTGTACGTCCCGCGTCGCGAACTCGAACTTTGACAGTTTATATGACCCGTGTAATGGCGCCTTAAACTAAATAAAGCCTTGCATTTGGCTCGTGGATCGCGAGCGCCGTCACACCCCCCGCTTTTGTCTCGACGTCGCCAACATTAGAACATTACTTTATCCCAGATAAAATATATTACCCCTAGTCTTTTTTACTGAATAAAAAAAGTGTTCCTGTATCAATCTACACGAGGAAGAAGTAAAACATCTTTGTCTAAACCAATATTACGAGTAAAAAGAGGAAACATTTGTGTTTTTATGTTTCTGTATATTTGTAATGTTTTCACACAAGAGTGACATAGGCTATATTACTTTCTTAAAAAAATGCATTAACACGTTCGCTGCATTACGAGATTTATCAGATCTCGTGCAGGACTTTCGTGATTATAAGTAGTAAGTAAGTAGCAGCCCATTAACATCCCACTGCTGAGCACAGGCCTCCTCACTCCGAGGTGCAGGGGTTCTTAGACCATAGACCCACCACGCTGCTCCAGTGCGAATTGGCAGCATAGTACACAAATGCACTCTCTATCCCTTCACTCTCATAGTCCGATGTGACGGGAATCCGACACGACCGGAGAGAGATCAGGCGCAGGACCGACAGCTTAACGTGCTCTCCGAGGCAGGGGGGTGATTCACACCGCCAACTTCCCAACTTCGGGCGTGTGTTGGGTTCATCGCAGCATTCTGCGGGGTACGGGCCTCATTGCCCGGGCATCTTTCCTCGTGCATTCAGTAAATGCCCGGTACTCTTTTTTGCCCGTATTTTATACGGGTTGGATCCCGCCGGCGTCGCCAGCGGGTCCGTCCTGGTCAATTCCGAGGGGGGTATGTTCCGAGTGTTGCTGCTAAGATGACGCGCATCTTCGCCGCTATCACCTACGGCTGGTGGTGGTGACAGCAGGAGCTCACGAGGCAGACGACGCCCAGTGTTTGCCGTTCTTTGGTACAGCCTGGCAATGCCGTGGAGATGTGTATACGGAGAGTTATCCAACTTCGGGCATATATTGAGAAAATCTTAATATAAAACTCAATATTGAAATTTGAATTGGCCCGACCCGGGACTCGAACCCAGGACCGTATGTCTTTAGTCGAACATACTAACCACTAGACCAATGAGGCAGTCTTTCGTATTATGCGTTGACTATAATCGTGTTATTCCACCCCCTGCGGGAGGCTCTAACGTGTATATTTCTTTTAGTATGAGTAAGATAAATATTACATATTTGCTTTCTACTTAATGATGAATTCAAGACAATAAAAAAAATAGTGATGGATTAGGTCTCTAATGTACAGTAGTATAATTATTTTCATTCCTTGCGTTAGAAGACATGTCCATACTCTTGGAAAGTTGAAAACCGTATTTTTATGAAACTGATTAGACCCCTAACGCAAGAAAGGGTAGTTAGTTACGAGATCTTTTAGGTCTCCAAACCACCAGATGAAAGTTCTTTGAAAATGATGGCGCAGGGAACGTGTTAATGTAGCCCATGGTGTGAAAAATCTGTCATCGAACAAAAAAATTATCTACAGTGTCATAGAACGTATTAATTTCTACAAAAAAATTCGCGATGCCTTATGTCCAACTACTGTAGTTATGCCACCGTAACTACTATTTTACAATTTAAAAGTTAATAAATTAACAAGAACGGCGATGGACAAGATGAAGAAAATATGGAGGAATCGGAACATCACAAAGAACACGAAATCTAAACTCGTGAGGACTATTATCTTCCCCATATTTCTATACGCTGCTGAGACGTGGACACTGCGAGATGTGGAAAGGCAGAAAATAGATGCTCTAGAAATGTGGTGCTGGAGAAGAATGCTTGGAGTTTCGTGGACCGAGTTTCGAACAAACGTCTCGATACTTCAAGAACTCGGCATCAAACAGCGTCTATTCTCACTAGTACAATCTCGCATTCTGACATTCTTCGGACACGTTTCTCGGCGTGACAACCAGTCCATCGAACGCCTCGTCGTTCAAGGAAAAGTGGAAGGCATCAGACCGCGTGGGAGGTCACCCACTCGATGGACCGACCCAATCAAATCTATACTGGGAGGCTCATTGAACGAATGCAGCAGGATAGCCTAGAACAGGGAAAAATGGCGAGCGGTACTTCATGACGATCACGACCGATCTGTCAAGAGCGAAACGAATAAAAAGAAGAAGAAGAAAATACCTCCGTATTTATCCTTATCCTATTAAATGCCACAAAACAAAACTACGTTAAATGTTGTTGTGAATTTAAAAATGTATTAGTTAGATATACATTCGCTGTAAAGTCAAATCTGTATATTGATTACATTATGAATGTAAGTTTGTATCTAACAATCTGAAAAAGTAATGAATTACAACTTTTATGTTAAAAAAAATATATCCATAATTCGATAAGTAGACATTGTTAGTATAAATTGTATTCACCTTTTAAGCAAAATCTAATTAAATCTTCGATAGTAAACGCGTTGCGAAAATTTATTTAGCGTTCATTTACCTTTCTTAGTACGTACCCATAATATTTTAAATGATTTAAGAACTTAAAGATGGAAAGTCTGTATTCAAAAAGATATATAGTCTAATTTTTCCTTTTAAGTAAATAAATATTATAACTTTATATATTATACCTACAAACTTAGAAACCACCACCACCTTATCAGCAAAGATATTCCGCCAAGCAAAGAGCTTGTGTTGTGTAGAAACTTAAAAAGGTAAATTGTTGGTGAGGGATTCAGGATCAAGCAAATCCCCCCGGGTTCAGTGGGCTGGCCGGGGTCGCCGGCGGTTGACCAATCAGAATTAGTCGCCGCCGCCATAAGCTCGGTGCTCCCATCCACAACATGCCTCTTACCAGGTCAGCATGCTTATCATCAAGTGTTATTACAGTCAAGTGTTCATCTATCAGCAAAAAAAGACATCCCAGAGTTGCTTCGGCTTAATGAGTCAGTAAGTAGGATCCCATTAACGTCCCACTGCTGGACACACACCTCCTCACTCATAGGGTTTTAAAGCATAAACCCAGCGCGATACTCCACTGCGGGTTGGCATATAACACAAGTACACTCTCTATTCCTTCACCATGTGACCAATGAAGCAGCTTCCAGTAAATAAAGTAAATAATAATTATATTATAAGATGAAAAAGACCTGCCCTGGTTTCTTCTCGAAGAAAACATTTACAATTAAAGACATTCTTTATTATTTCGTTTCGTTATAGTCCGTTACTTCGTAATATCATGATCAGTTGTACATTGAAAATAATATTAGAAATATAGTCAGTATATAACGATTTGAAACTGTTGTATATTAGAGTACTATAATCATTTATACATATATAACTGCCTCATTGGTCTAGTGGTTAGCATGTTCGACTACAGACGTGAGGTCCTGGGTTCGAGTCCCGGGTCGGGCCAATTCGAAATCGATATTGAGTTTTCTATTAAGATTTTCTCAATATTTGCCCGAAGTTGGGAAGTTGGCGGTGTGATCCACCCCCGTGCCTCGGAGAGCACGTTAAGCCGTCGGTCCTGCGCCTGATCTCTCTTCGGTCGTGTCGGATTGCCGTCACGTCGGAATATGAGAGTGAAGGAATAGAGAGTACACTTGTGTACTATGCCTGCCAATCCGCAGTGAAGCAGCGTGGTGGGTCTATGCTCTAAAAACCCTCTCTCATATGAGCGAGGAGGCCTGTGCCCAGCAGTGGGACGTTAGTGGGCTGCTACTTACTTTTTTACTTTAATCATTTATGTTTTATGGAAAGTCGCTGAAAATTTTGCGTTATATTGTTATAAAGGAACATGGTTTATCACAATAAAAACCAAAAACTATAAGGAAAGGGTGAAAACATGCTCTGGTCGGCTGTGAATCTGGGGTGAATAACAATAAGCTCCTTTAGTTCCGCCTCGGTTCAAACGTATTCAATCTACGCGAGATCCAGACACTGTATCAACTTGAGATGACATAACTTTTGCTCCAAATCTTCCCCTTTTCCGCTGTAAAAGCACAAAACAGAAACTTTCGCATATTGTCTTATACACGCACTGTGAATCTCAATGTCTTGGAGACTTTTATAACTTAATTACTTAAGTTTATCTCGTTATACCGTAAAGAAAGACTACGTTTAATTGTAGTTCGCTCTGATAACTTTTACCCTTTAATTTATAGGAAACCACGGAGTTTTTCGTTCAATTTCAATTGATTTTCCATTCACGAATATACCTGAACGTACAAGACAGTGTACATCAAAATCTGTGCAGCCGTTTAAAAGAAATACATTCATATATGTACGGAAATGGAGTCTGCATGGAATAGTGTTTTTATTAATAAGATACATAGGTATTAATACTTTATTGAGCTATTTGCAGTGTTTCACTGCTAACAGCTTATTTTCCTTTCTCAAGCTCTAGACTGTGTACCAAATCTAATTTAAATTGGTTCAGTAGTTTTAGCGTGAAAGCGCGACAGACAGAGTTATTATTAATATTAGTAAGGATAAGGATTTTTATTCTACACCATTTAAAGTTGAACGTCATTTTTATTCATATCGAATTAAGCGCCCGAAATAATATCATAAATGCAAAAGTAATTCTTTCTGTCTATGCTTTCACGCTAAAACTGCTGAACTGATTTAAATGAAATTTGGTTCACAGATAGTCTAATTGCTGAGAAATAACATAGGTTAATTTTAATTTGAAAAAAAGGTTGTAAACGTTGGAAATATCGCAATATTTAGAGCAAGAAACTCAGTTTTTAGGCTGTTCATTCGACAAAAAGTTAATGTGACATTGATATTTGTAAAAGGTTTACCCTCAAGGGTATAAAATAATAATCTTTACTAATATAATAAATGCGAAAGTAACTCAGTCTGTCTGTCGTGATTTGGCACCAAAATTACTAAATAGATTCAAATGAAATTTGGTATACAGATAGTCTAGAGTCTCAGAAAGAACATAGGCTAATTTTAACTCAAAAAGCAGTTTTGAAACGTCAAGAAACTACGTTAAGAAACTAACTAACTACGTTAAAAAGAACTACGTTAAAAAACTATGTTAAGAGGAGTAAACGTTGTTTACTCCTCTTAACATAGTTTTTGTACGATACAATGTGCTCAGCTTTCATGTGCAACTAAAATCAAGTCCAAACATCTTTTTCGCTTAAATAAACTTCAATTTTATAATACGCTGTTTGTAATAAGATATTATTTACATATGTCTTAATACTACGAAGGCAAACTCAGAAGTGATTCGTTTATCTTATGAAAAATATTTTTTGAAGCATCTTCACTCTAAAATATGGCATTACAAGTTTGTTTTTGTCTTGTAATGAAATTTTGTGTTTTGCTTAAAATTAAAAAGGCTAGTTTACTTATAAATAATGTATAATTACAGTCATCTATTTTTTTACATATGTCGGAGAATAAGAGCGAAGGAGAAGCATAAAGCACAGGGGCGTAGGGTTCTTCGCCGACATCGTCATTAATGGCATCCATAATTTCCATACTGTGGGCGTTAGTGTGTAATGTTGGTGCAATGAAACACTTTTCTAATTAATTCAGATTAAAATGTTCAATCACTTAATGTTCCCGATATCAATTTACACAAACTTATTACTCACTATTTAACTTTTGTAGGATCTACTGACTGTGGTCTACGTTTGTGGTGAGAAGTATCGAAAATAAAATATTACGTAGGATGAACACACAACCTTAAGTACAGCCCTTTGAGCTCTTTCAATCTTTATAAAAGATCTATAGAAACACATTACGTAGATACAGCGAACTGATTATCATCCTGAAGAGTTTATTCTTGCCTCCATTACGTTTGTCTTTTATCCGCTACAACTAATGTTAATTTTATGAAATTTAAACAATCTTTAAAACTGCGACGTAGAGCAGCTGTTGGATTCTTATGAAAGTTCAAATTAAATATAATATTTTACCTTAATGACGTCATTGGGTACACGCGTCGCGTAAAAAACATTATTCCAGTGGGGAAATCGGCAGAGATTGTATTAACATAACCGCTTTGTTAAATGGAGTCGAGATAATTTGTGGACAAAGTTCGTCCTGTAATACCTCGCAAATTGCCGGATAAGACTGTGTGAGACAACTGTTAGTTTTAATTAATCTGCTGGTTACGCGGGGAGACCTCTGAACGAGCAAATTATTCTAATCTTATAAGCCTGTCAGTGTCTCGGAACTTGGATGAAATTAATATCATTGGGCCGAGCTTTGGCAATATGTAACCAAGAAAAAATAATACCATTTGCCACTTCAAATTTCTTAAAGAAAATTATCGATACGCGAGTTACGTGTCTGTTGGATCTAGTAGTAGGAATTCACGCCGATAAACATATGTCGGAGAATAAAAGAGAGAAGGAGCATAAATCATAGGTGGGTAGGGTTCTCCGCCAAAATCGTCATTAATGGCATCAATAATTTCCATACTGTGGGCGTTGGTGGGTAATTTTTGTGCAATCAAACACTTTATGTTCCCGATATCAATTTACACAAACTCATTAATAATAAAAGCTAGAAACGCGACAGTTTCAATAGTCGATCGCTCTGATGGACCGTCACCCGAGAACTGGAGAGACACGCGTCACTATTGACTTTGCTCCACGACGATAGACAGATGGCGCCAGCGTTCCAGAGACTATTTCACACGGACCAGCTATCCATAGACTATTGTGCTCCGACATATACATATTTTTTATAAACAGTTTAAGGCCGAAATTTTAGTCAAAAATCGATTTTCTTTTTTTGAGAAACCGCCATTTTGTCAAAAAAACATGTGTGTCCTTATATATACACGCGTTAGATGTTATACTTGGTGTAATAAGATGAAAATCTTTTAAGAAAATTAAAATGTTGATGAAAATTTAATAAACAAAAGATAACATTGTATAGTTTAACTATTAGCAAACATAAAAATCATAACATTTGGTAGTCTCTCATGAACATTTAAGTCCCAAGAGCCACTTTAGTGTCATTCGACCAGCGGGGAATGGTTGTTATAACTGATTAGATAGTATTCAATTTGTTTTAGATACAGATATCATGTTTGAAACAAAGTCCTACTTAACACGAATTGCTAAATAGCTTAGTTAAAATGGCTGGCTACTGATCTCCACCGATATAATCGCATATTAATTTACACAATTTGTAACAGAATACCTGTTACCAAATTTCGTTCTACCTTTCTTTTTCTGTCAGTTTTATTGGCCCTTTTCTCTGTCAGCAATAAAAAAGCAAAGAAGAATTTGCTAGTTTGCTTCATATTACAAAGCTCAACTATTAAGCTCAACTAATCTTAAAAAGTCGAAGCTCGGAGAGCGACTTCTGTTCAATTTAATGAAAAGTATAAAACGAGCAAAATTGCTGGAAACGAGATTATCTCCTGTTTCAATTTGAAAAGCGACGCGAAGTGTCTTGGGAGAAGTATTTCATTAGACGAAGCAATCGGACGGGTCAGGTGAGCACCTGGGCACTCCCCGGTGCTTTGAGGCCTTCAAAATACCCCCCCCCCCCATTATTACACTGCACAAATACAAACCTTTACGTGACTCATATTACAACTAATAAGTTTTAGGAATAACTTTTTCAAATTATTGCATGCAATAGATTTTTACTGAAATAAACCGTCAATTGCGAAGAGTATAAATAGAATTCCGTACCTTTATTAATTAACTTAGATTATAATGTTCCCGATAGAAATTTAAACAAACACATTAACAATAACAACTAGGAACCCGACAGTTTCAATAGTCGACCGCTCTGGCGGACCGTCACCCGAGAACTCGAGAGACGCGCTGTCGGACGCCCGGACTGTCACTATTGACTCTGCTCCACGCCGATAGACAGATGGCGCCAGCGTTCCAAAGACTATTGCTCTCCGACATATATCACCATTGTATTAATATCTCTGGATTTTCACTTGTTTCTATTTAAATAATTTAAATCGTTTAATCGAAATATTCGACTTACCAATAATATAATTTTCGTTTAAAAACCAATTCTCTATTAAATTAAAAAAAAACTATAATAATTCGTGTAAATATATTTCGAGTTATTCGCACATCCCTTATATGTAGTTTAAAGACCGCCCCATTGGTCTAGAGGTCAGAATGTTAGACTACAGACATAATCTCATGTCAAGATTTTCTCATTATTTTGATTGGTGGTGTACTCCACCTCCGTGCCTCACAGAGCATGTTAATCCCTCGGTCCTGCGCCTGATCTCTTTCCGGTTGTGGTGGATTCCCGTCCCAACGGACCATGAGAGTGAAGTGTACCAAATCTGCCAACCCGCAGTGGAGTAGCGTAGTGAGTTTGTGCTCTAAAAAGTGAGGAGATGAGGAGGATTGGGACGTTCATAAAGTGTTATTTACCTTACTTACCTTTTATGTAGTATCCTATAAAAAAGCTTTCGTTTTCAAAATCAAAATATCCTTTATTCAAGTAGGCTCAAACAGCACTTTTGAATCGTCAATAGTCTGTCTGTTGATAATAAATTAACCACCGTATCGGAAAGTGGATTCCGCTAAGAAATCGTCGGTTCGGTAAGAGATCTACAAAACTACCAAAGGAATTTTAATGCAATTGTCAGAAGTAGATAGATAGATTCAAGAAGAAGGAACTGAAAAGCTGAAATAATCTGAAATGTGCTATGATTACCTAACAAACATAATTTTAGGCGCTTAAATCGCTTAAAGCGCTTAAATCGCTAAAACGGTGGCTAAACCTTCTGAACAGATTAAATTAATGTGTTACAGATTTATTTATCTGTGAAATCAGATTTATTTATCTGATAAACAGATTTTACAGATAAATTTATTTATCTGTAAAATCTGTTTATCTTATAATGTACAGTAACAATTTTTATCTTTCACAATGATAATGTGTTATTTACTAAGCTATTTTATAGAAAATCTTATTTTCACACCACTGTGGTAGCTTCAGAGGAATTGACGCATTTTTATAGGAAATCTTGGTGGACATAATAATAAATTTAATACAACACAGTATCGGTCTTATTTTAACGTTTTAATCCATTATTTTTCTATACCTTTTCGTAGGGAACCTCAAAAGAAAGAGCAATTACGTGCACCTATCCGGGGATACTGTCTTTCAGCCACGCTATGCAGAATTATTGCTCGTAGTTTAGTCCAACCGCTTGTCAAACTTTGGTAATTTAACTTCAAAACAGGTTCCTGTCGGTTGCCACAGCCACAGTGAACATTTGTTCAACCGCATTCAGGTTAAGTTAAGCTATGACAATAACATCAAAGCGATCAGACAATTGAATTGGAATTAGTGGGGAAGACTGTGATAATTACAAGGTTGCCACTACCACTGTACAGTACAAAGGCATTTCGTTAATTCCGCTTGTAACAAGTAAATTGCATCTCAAATTATATATCGTCAAATTCCTTTTCAAATAATTACAATTTCAAATTAATTAATCAGCTACCTCACTGTGCACCCGCGTAATTCCGGATGCCTTATTTTCACCATTCACCAGCTTTGAATTACCTGTGTGTATTTATTTGGTTCCTCACTTTCCGTATGTAAATTAGCTATCTGGCAGAGAAATCTTCGAGGGTAGCGGAATCAAACAGACAGGCAAACATAAATTAAGAGAGGTGGAAGATGTGAATCTAAATTTACGAAAGATGGTACATATGAAAGCGATATTGAAAGGAGAGTGAATGCAGAATATGGTAAATAGTGCTCAGCATGCCTTTATGAATAGCAAGATGGTATCTCAAACGTCCAAACTGGCTGTGCATGAAGGAGTGTTGATGACAAGCCTTATATATGGTAGTGAAAGATGGGTATGGCAGAAGAAGCATAAAAGTAAAATAAATGCGGTAGAGATGAGAGTGTTGTGAAGTATGAGTGGATTGAAACTGAGTGACAAAGTAAGAAATAGTGTGGTAAGAGAACATTGTGATGTAAAAGATGTGGTGCCTAAAATTGAGAAAGGTATGCAGAAATGTTTTGGGCACGTAGGGAGAATGAATGAAAAAAGGCTGTCAAAAAGGATTCATGAGTCAAGAGTGAATGGGAAAGTTGGAAAGGGAAGACTAAGGCGAACGTTTCTGGGTCAAATCACGGATATTTTAAATAAGGGCCAGATCAGGGGTACTCTAAACCGACGAACTTGTATGAAAGGTTTAATGAGAATGAAAGAAGCAAAGGAGATATGCAATGATTGTGGCAAGTGAAAGGACGTGGGCTCTGCCTACCCCTATGGGAATAAGACTATGTATGTATGTGCATTTTAAGTAAGTAAGTTATTCCATAACATTAGGTATCTGCCAGTAAAAATACCGAAATCCGAAAGCTGTCAAGCTGTGTCATATTAACAAAAATAAACTGTTTTTTGTTATATGTAGCGTATGTAGTTCCACATGATTTATGTCATTATAAAAAAGTATTGACATTTCATACCGATTTCCTTATTTTAGTTGTCTTTTACTATGAGCTAATCCCTCGTCAAATATTTGTTTATGAATTATGGTCGGAAACGACCCTCTATTGCTGTTTTATTATTCATTATGTAGTTAAATTTCTAAATTGTAATCAAAATGTTGCGACCGTATTGTAAATTTATAACTTTTGTATTTGACAGGGTAGTTTTAACAATACTTTCTCAAGGGATTACGTTTACTTTGTTCATTGCTAATAGGTTAGCGCGTGACTGTAATATCACTTGGTTTTATGTGACGATGGATACAATCTTATTATTTTATTACTTCTACACAGCTTCATCATCATCATCATCATTTCCGTATGCTTCATTGCTGAAGGTCGTGCCTGCTTTGATACGCCTTAATGGCTGCATAGACTAGTTGCTTTTATCTCTCTATCTGTTTATATTCTTTATTTAGTCCAACGGGTAGGTGACCAATTCTTTGGTATTTTTCCATCGACCTATTTTGCTTCCACAACCAGTTTGTCCAGGTTGTCTGGCTATCTTCAAACGATATGACCAAAATAGTAGAGCACACGTTGGTAGCAGTGGTGGATTGCCTTGTTGTTCTGTTAATTCTTCTTCTCCTACACCACATCTCAAAAACGTCTATCCTTCTTGGGTCAACTTCCATGATGGACCATAATTCATATTCGTATAGATAAATCGAAAATACCAAAGCATGTTCAAATCTCATATTGGTGATATTTGAGACACAACGCCATAGAAGAACGCAAATTTTTGGCTTGGTGGTACATCTTTATATGCCTCCCACTGATTCAAACTCAGGCAAATTAGAAAATGCCATTTCCTAAATTTTCCTTTATATATAGTAAACTGCCTCATTGGTCTAGTGGTAAGCATGTTCGACTACAGACATGAGGTCCTGGGTTCGAGTCCAGGGTCGGGCCAATTCAAAAATCAATATTGAGTTTTCTATTGAAGATATTCTCAATATTTGCCCGAATTTGGGAAGTTGGCGGTGTGATCCACCCCCGTGCTTCGAAGAATACGTTAAGCCGTCGGTCCTGCGCCTGATCTCTCTCCGGTCGTGTCGGATTCCCGTCATATCGGACTATGAGAGTGCACTTGTGTAATATGCCTGCCAATCCGCAGTGGAGCAGCGTGGTGGGTCTGTGCTCTAAAAATACTCGCTCCTCGGAGTGAGGAGACCTGTGCCCAGCAGCGGGACGATAATGGGCTGCTACTTACTTTTTTACTTACTATATAGTAGACGCTTGAGAGTGAGATAGGATGATAGATAGGTGTAATGTACCTGAAAATGGCAATGGAGAAAGAACAGCAACAGATTTTCCACGGCTCCGTTGGCGAGTACTCAGTCTCCACTAGTACTCGCTAGCAGATCTCTCCGGTTCAATCCCCGGTAAGGGATTTTAAATTGCATTCTCTAATTTATCTGAGTCTGAATGCGTGAAAGGTTTCGGTCGTGGCTAGTTACCACCCTAGCAGCAAAGACGTACCGCCACTCAAAGAGATTTGTGTTGCCTCTTCAAAATCAAAATATGCTTTATTCAAAAAAAAACATAACATAACATCACGCCTCATTCCCATAGGGGTAGGCAGAGACAACATCCTTCCACTTGCCACGATCCTTGCATATCTCCTTCGCTTCTTTCATTCTCATTAAACCTTTCATACAAGTTCGTCGGTTTAGAGTACTCTTGACCTGGCCGTTATTTAAAATGTCCTGGATTTGGTCCAGGAACGTTCGCCTTGGTCTTCCCCTTCCAACTTTCGCATTCACTCTTGACTCATAAATCCTTTTTGTCAGTCTCCTTTCATTCATTCTCTCTACATGCCCAAACCATCTAAGCATACCTTTCTCAATTTTAGTCACTACGTCTTCTTTTATACCACAACGTTCTCTTATCACACTATTTCTTACTCTGTCACTCAGTTTTAATCCACTCATGCTTCTCAACGCTCTCATCTCTACCGCATTTATTTTACTTTTGTGATTCTTCTGCCATACCCAACTTTCACTACCATACATAAGCGTTGGCACCAATACTCCAGCATGCACTGCCAATTTTATTTTATTCAAGTAATCAATTCTTTATTCAAGTAGGCCCAAAAAGCACTTTTGTATTGTCAGTAGACTGTCCGTTGGTAATAAATCTACCACGATTCGGAAAATTGATTCCGCTAAGAAGAAACCTGCAAGAAACTCAACGGTTACTCCTTTAAACGTAGTTTTTATAATTTACAATGTGTTTAGCTTTCGTGGCCAAACATCTTTGTCGCTTAAATAATCTTCAACATTATAATATACCTTTTGTAATAAGACGTTTATAACATAGTTTTTAAAGCTCTGTGGAGGGAAACCCAGAAGTGATTCGGGTATCTTATTAAAAATGCGTATGCTCAACCCGACAAATGATTTCAGAACCTTCATCGCTCTAAAATATGGCATTACAAGTTTGATTTTATTTCTTGTATTAAAAATGTGTGCTTCGATCATTCTGCTGTATAAATCTTACCCTTTTGTTTTATTGCTATAAAAAACTATTTAAAACTCAGTTCACACTCGTGTCTTCCCCATTATTGCATTTTATGATTTATAACATAGGTAGCCAGATCTCTTTCAAATGGAGCCATTTAATGTGATATATTGTCATCTATTTTAAATATTACATTTAATGTTACCCTAAGGCGACATTATGGAACTTGATCTTGGATATCTAAATGAAGATTTGAACGGGTTTAATTTGAATATCATAAATTCCCTATGTACTGTCTGCAACGGTTTTATTGAGTCGTATATCAAACGTTTCTTGCTATACAGATACATTAAAAACATCTAGATTAAACAATAGGGTAGTTATATATCAAGATAGTGTAACGATTTACTTTTGACACTTCTTTTTAAAGGTGAAAATAGATTTTTGGAGTACACAAGGACCACTGTAATAAATCCTTTTCATCCGTAACTAATGCACCAGAGATTTGTTAACAAGTACCCACTGTTTTGATCTTTGAATACCCCATACTACAACAATTCTACATATATATATAATATACATTACAAATCTGACTTCAGAGAACTTTGATAAAAGGATACAAAGGCAATCTTTGATGACAGAAGTAAACAGAAGCGAGAGGTGCAAGAAAATGTATTTATTTGGGCTTAGAAATATCAATACCGTGTCAGCATAATAGCTTATCTATTAAATTTCCTGTTGCCTCAATCTTAAGTACATTTTAATTGGAATTTACTTCAATTGGATATAAGTAAAGCAAAAGTTAAAGAATAGTAGTAGATAGTGAAACTTTGGTAAAAGAAGCCGCATATCTGTGTAGTGAAAAAGTACGTGAAAAAAAGGTAAGTAAAATATTTACTTATTAAATATTGTGTCTTTACTATAACATATATTTCTTTTCCGAAAAAAAAAACAATTTTTTTTCCAATATGCATATCCCAAAATAGAAAAAAAATAAAGCGTAACCTCTCCGACGTAAATCGAGTTAAATGCAGTCGCCTGCCCTGCCTTGCACAGACTTTTTTGCGTCGAATGCCCCGCGGGTATGACACTAAAGTGGCTCTTGGGACTTAAATGTTCATTAAAGACTACCAAATGTTATGATTTTTGCGTTTTACTATTACTATAGTTAAACTATACAATGTTATCTTTTGTTTATTAAATTAAGACTGGTGTAGCGTCTTGTTGGGCAAAACTTTGAGATAGTGAAAAAAAAAACCGTCTTGTATTTATAGGCTCATATCTTATTAATTAAAACTTATCACAAGGGCCTTCACTAATAAACACTCACAGTTTATAAAATACCACAAAAAAACCTTAGCGAACTTAGACGCGACACACGCACCGTTAGTAACGGTCACTTTGTAACTGATTTATTTTTTGTTTTTTCTATTGCCTGGTGTTATCTCCATGCATATTTTGTTACGACAGTTACCGAGAAGCGAAATAGATAATACACATTATGATAAAAAAAAAGATATGAGCAATTTACTAGTTTCAAAAGAAAGCCGACAAAATGTCATCCGCGTAGTTGACACAGAAAATTTAAGGGATAATTAGATCAATATATTGATCAAGCTTAAATATTGTTAAAAAAGGTATGTACCAGCCTCTTATCTTTTCACTGGTGAGCACAGGACACTCATAAAATAAAGACTTTTTAATGCGTAAACCCACCACGCATTAGCAGATGAAACATTTATAAGTTACTCCTTGGTTATGTAGGTTTCCTCACGATTAATTGGAAAACATATAAGTTACTTTTTATAAGGAGAAACTTAGTAATGATCACACATGATAGAAATGGAGAGAGCACAGCGGATACTAATTTAAGTAGTGCTGCATAAACAACTATACAGGGATTCACAGCTACTCTCCGTTCGTCAACTATACTTACTGAACGCAGTAGTGCGTCATCATAATTCGTACCCAATTTTACCGTTTACATAACCATAAATAAAAACTACATTTGCTAGAAGACAGAATACCTACGTAAGTCCGTTTTTGTACAGAAATATTAATAAAAAGTCTAATATACTGACAATGAATAAATATGAACTGAAAAAATGTTAACTAAAGTAACTATTAAGTTTAGATAATAGTTTATAGTCCCCGTAATTATACGGGGAGACAGAAAAACTTTTAAACACTAATATGTGATGCTATTTACAAAGAGTAGTGGACACGTGAAAGCATCGCATCCATAACTCTCTAAATTCATACAAACACACACCCCCCCCCCCCCCCACACACACACACACACACACACGGACACTTAAACGTCATGCATGCATACCTTTACTTTTTCTTTTTTTTATATTTATATAGTACCTAAAATTGAAATTTTATTTTTGAGTACGTTTAGGTATATATATTATTAATATATTATATTGTTTGGGTAGGCACTGACACCTAAAATACGGGTTTTCATAGCTTAGGGGTCAGGATGTCACAGAAAAATGTATTGATTGTACCTAATAATTAAAAATTCCATTTCATTCAAACTTGTGACTTCTGTGAACTATCCACGCGTCTCAACAGCTAGCGCATAAGTTCTTATTTGACTAAACGTTACTTTAAGAATACACTGAACAAACTCGAAATTTTAACCTGTAAACTCGATTGTTTGTATAGTGACAAACAAAACACAGAACACATTCAAATCCTGTTTATTTATTTTGTCTTAAAAGCCTTCCAGGTGTCCGTTTTCGCACGTAGCAATTAGCGTCCTACTATACTGAAGGGATGCCTTTCAACTCTAAGAAAAACTGTGTCCTCAAATTCTTTGTATTTAAACCTGACTGACAGTTAACTATGGTTCTTTTTTTTTAAATACCTCACGTAAACTCACCACTGCGTTATGTTTTCATCTAAAAAGCTTTATCTGGACCATCCTTCTGAATACGAACTTGGACAAGAAAAGAAGACGTCTTTATATAAAACATATTGAAACGTTCGAGATATGAGAATACAGATGATGGCAATAAGCTGGACCTAAAAGTTGTCCAGTGAACAGGTTTTGCAACGAGTCAACTTTAATATTTCGAAGTCAAACTTCTTTAGGCGCATGAGGGTAAAGTTTTTAATGATGAAACGCGTGATTAGTGTCACGAAGAATGCACTGTTCTTATGCAAATTCGTTTGAAGGTTAGGTAGTTTGAATATCTACAAATAACATGTGGGATTTTAAATTGCCACTCGTCATTTAATAAATTAATATACTATTTTTGATAAAATAAAAATATATCATAAATTCTCTTTTCTTAATATTAAACTCAAAAACAAAATGTGTAATTTCTAATATCGACAAAAAACTTGTAGCATTTTTATTCACAATTCGTCATTTGAAATGTCAATAAATTATTTTGCATAAAATATAAAAATAATAATATTTCCTGAACTCTCTTCACGAAATTTTAATTTAAAAAATAGAATTTCTGCATTAATAATTAATTTACAATGATTTTGTATAAATTTAAATTGAGTTTAAGTATTTTTACTATTTACAAAAAATACAGACGAATTGATAACCTATTTGTCGGTATTTTTTTGTTATGTTTGTTACCTCATATCTCCCGACTGGGTGGACCGATCTTGATGATTTTTTTTCAAATTAAAGGATCCCATTTTTTTCCGTTCTGATGATGGCATCCATGAGAAAACCGGATAAGTGTTAAATTTGCATTAAACATGTGCGCGACAAATGGACGAATAACTCAAGATCACGTGAACCGATTTCGATGATTCTTTTTTTATTGGAAAGGATATACTTCAAGGGTTGTTTTGTGATAGTTTAGTTAGGTTCTGAAGATGGATTCCATGACAAAGTGACGGAACTCTTTAATTCTTAGGGGCAAATGAAAGATACTCGACAGAATCTTCTATATTCCAGATATTTGAGTTGCCTACTGTAACTTTGGTATGGTCAAGTGCTAGTCGTAGTTAAATATGAAGGTCAATGGATCTCCTCAACGGCTTATAGTAAGGGTGCGGTTTATGGCAGAAAATATAAGTATCTGTAATCAAATAGCAATAAGCTTACGTTTTTTTTACTTCAGATTCACTAAAAATCAAAAAATAAATAAAAATTTAAAAAAAACCGCCTTCAAAACAGACTTACAAATATATTAATATGCTCTAAAAAGTAAGAAATATTGCGTAATCTTTTATAGTGTTCTTCGTATTCTTATATTTGGGGTCGGTGTCAGCCGAGGCACCTACATATATAGCTATAGGGAGACACGCGGGAGCTGCCACCGACTCCGAATATAAGAATACGAAGAGCACTATAAAAGAATACGCAATTATTTATTACAAAAAGCAAGAGCATATTAATATATTTTTAAGCCTGTTTTGAAGGCGGTTCTTTTTTTGATAAAATTTTTATTTATTGTATTAATTATTAAATTTAAATAATTTTTCATTTCCAGATCGCAATGCCAAAAATTGTAATGACAGTGTGAAACACTTTAATATAAATATCGAAGAAAGAAATTTAAAAAAATTAAATTTGTAATTTGCATTAATTTTCCACACTTTTAATATTTTAATGACAATTTAATTCATTAAATTCCTAATATACCTTCCTTTTTCCCTCCCTCTAAGTCTTGGAAATGTAAAGTTTTATATTTGTATAATAAACAAGACTTAAAATTTAGTTTCTTGAACAAGTTTCACGCACTTCATTGTATTTAAAATAACACGCAACTTAAGTTTTGATCGACCTCAGTTTCCAAAATTATAAAATCTACAGTTAATTTGTAAAAAATATGTTTTTAGAGAATATACTCACATATATCACGCATTTTATAAATAACAATTGGCCATTTCGATATTGACTTTTGTTATTCTCATATTCAAAATTTCATTCTTGAAAAAATCTTTATTTTTCATTCACTCAAGTTCACCAATTTTTTTACTATTTCCAGAAGATAAACTTGATATTATTACGGTATGTTGTTTGGTATACACGTACATTGTATTATTACAGTGAAATCGCTTCAATTACAATCTCATCTGATGGTAAATGATGATACATTCTTAACATGTTATTAAGAATATTATATTATGGCAAGAAATTGGTGCTTTAGCCTAGCAGATCGCGGGTAAATTAAATTTCGTGTCGCTGTTGATAATTGAAGATGGACAAAAATAAAAGAAGAGTAAATTGACAGCTGAGTGAACTGAGAGATTACGAATTTAAGATGGTTAAAGGATTTCCTTTTCATATTTGTCATATAATTTGATGTGCCTTTTGGTTAAGTGTTCTGAAAGAAAGGGGTAAGTTGCTTTATTGATATAATACTTCGTCGCTTGTGACAATAAGAAATATAATAATGTTTGCTTTATTGTCACAGCCTACCGCAACGCTCTTTTTTTTGATTGAGTAACGACACCACCACTAAATAACCCTGATGTGGTCGCGGCTCGGTTTTTGACAGAATTCCGTGACAATAGGCACCCAACCGGAGGCCTATTGAAATTATACAACAATTCTCCTGGCGTCCAACCTTAGCTATATTTAATTTAGTACTTTTAGTTTCTTTGTTAGTTTCTAGAATTAGTTAGTAGGCATAGGTTCGTTTATAGGCATAGGTTTAGTTAGTTACAATTAATTATTTTTGCACTAAAGTAAAGTAAGTAAGTAGCAGCCCATTAACGTCCCACTGCTGGGCACAGGCCTCCTCACTGAAAGGAGGGTTTTTAGAGCATAGACCCGCCACGCTGCTCCAATGCGGATTGGCAGGCATAGTACACGACAAGTGCACTCTCTATTCCTTCACTCTCATAGTCCGATGTGACGGGAATCCGACACGACCGGAGAGAGATCAGGCGCAGGACCGACGGCTTAACGTGCTCTCCGAGGCACGGGGGTGGATCATACTGCCAACTTCCCAACTTCGGGCAAATATTGAGAAAATCTTAATAGAGAACTCAATATTGATTTTTGTATTGACCCGACCCGGGACTCTAACCCAGGACCTCATGTCTGTAGTCGAACATGCTAACCACTAGACCAATGAGGCAGATAATAATTTTCCACTAATTTTATGTATTATTATAAAAAAACCCTTAACAATGGTATTAGGTAATTTACCCCTTATGGGTTCTACACAGCATCGTAGAAGACGCAATTTTTTTGCAAAAAATACAATTTCTTAAATTTGATGTGTCTGTAATAGAACCCAAATCCTTTGTTAGCAAAGCGAGTACTCGCATCATTGCATAATAGGAGCCATCAAAAATGTGAAAGACTCTTGCCAGTGCGCCCATGGCTCGCATCCCCCGTTTCAAAAAACCACACAATTATTTTCAATGGTATTAATTTGTACAGGTAGAAAAATTGTGTAAAATATGATATAGGAAAGTCTGCATGATAAACACGTAGCTATACCGTAACTTTTCCTTAAGATGAATCAGCGAGATCGCGGAAAGAAAGTGACAGTTCGTTCATTTTTTACTCCCACCCCCGCAATAAGGAAAATGACAATTTGGTTAAATGGTTCATCCGCCGCCACCCGTGTAACCCGAATAAATCATTCATGTACCTTCCCAGTATCATCGTTCAGATGACAACAGCATTATTGTAAAACAAAGTGGATTATTCACAAAGTAATCATGATATATACGCGACGTGAAACAAAAGTCAATCTACCGCCTTTCTCGTGTTTTGAAATATCTTTTCATTTACTCCTAATATATATTTGCCTCATATATCATAGAAACAAAGGTTACCATGCTTCGTTATGGCTCAATGTGATATCATGTATTGATTTGGAATTTGCTGTTTCTGTGA
Source organism: Elymnias hypermnestra (assembly GCA_015832385.1). NCBI lineage: Eukaryota > Metazoa > Arthropoda > Insecta > Lepidoptera > Nymphalidae > Elymnias > Elymnias hypermnestra. Next base: position 997,644 of record JACTOM010000073.1, read on the forward strand.
AATATCTGAAAAGTTAATTGCGCCTTATTACGTCAACCAGTGACAGCCGTGTCAAAATAATGTTTGTCTTTGGCCATAATGCTCAAAGTCACAGAGATAATCTAGAGAAACGCATTATAAGTGGGATAATGAAAGCTCAAAGCGATGGTCTGATCAGGTAGCAGAACAGTTGGACACCAAAGTCAGTCAGACAATCCACATAGCTACCGATCGGCAAAGGTGGCACAACCTGGTTCCTAGGGAGCATTAATATGATAAAGAATAAATAAGATAAATAATAAGATAAAGAGTCAATATTAACTCACAATTTGAGTGACATAACAAAGGACTCTTGTGTGAAACAGTAAACCTTGTTGTCTCTCCCCTAGCTGATGAATTCTCCTTGGGAGCTAAAAGCAACTTACCAATTCAGGGGTGTAGCAAGGGCGGCCGTGAGCTTTGAAGTAGGTGAGGTCCGAAGGAACAGGATCCTTGCCCGCAAAACATTGATCCAACCATGGAAGGAGGATCTCCAGTCCCCAAATGTGGGTGTGGGTGCGGTAAAGACACTTCATCCCCGTCTGGAATAAGCGGCATTAATGGCATTTTTTAAGACTGGTGCAAGTATTGACAGAATATGATTGTTTCAGTAAATACTTGCATCAGATTGCACGATAGGAGAATTTTCCTACTTGCCGTCATTTGGCGCAGCTGTTGATACGGTGGACTGTACTGTAACGAAAGGTCTGGTTTAAGCATCACAGCGACATCTCCTGATATCGCTGATCGGCGGAGATGTCAAAAATAATACGCCCAATGTATGTAATACCCATTGCGACTCTGTCATCATGTTGAAGGGGGCAATAGAAGAAAGAGCAGCAGATGACCATCCTCTTCAAAGGAGAAAGTTGGATGGTAGGACGCGTCGTTCCAAACTACTCTTACCTTCCCCTTGAAATCTTTTATCGGTTTCAACTTGGCTTGTCAGAGAGACTGTGAAAGGAGCTCTCTGACAACGTCATCTCAGGTTGACGAAGGAGCCGTTGGGTGTTATTGTATAGTCACATATAGAATGTAAAAGCATTTACCAGCGTAAAAAATCCCTTTTTTCTCAATTTCCAAATCTTTTACGAAAGGATAGGGACAAACGATAATGTCCCTATTAATTTAATCTAAAAGAAAATAAATTCCCAAACAAAAATCATTATAATCAGAATAATAAATGGTATTTATACAATAATGAAAGTAATTAACCGTAAAGAGACTGTCTATTCGCGCATGAAAGGCGACGCCTCACGAAACAATAGGCACTTAAATAGGTGCTTTATTTGAAAAGCATTTCATTAAAAAGGCAGACGTCGAAAAACAAGCCATTCGAGTGAATAATGTGAACTAATGACGAATGTTTGCAGTTGTTGAAATGTTCTCCAATACCGCACGGCTTGGAAAAAACATATACCGCAACGTAATTGCGAGCTGGAATGAAGTTGTAAGCCGCTCCGTGCATTCTAGACCGCTAATGTGCCATTAAATTAATATAGATCCATACTTATTTATACTTTTTCATGTCTTTGAATCCACACCTCAAAAGACAAGGATATTTGGATTTTGATTCCTTTTGATTCCAATTGGTTCTTGGATTGTCATCTGTTCCTTCAATCCTCAGGATGCGGTACAAATCTTGAGCCAATGTTTTGGATAGATTGCATCAACTAAATTTATATTTTTTTAATACAAATAGTACCTCCTGCGCACTAGGGCGAAGCATCATTGCCCTGATTATTCCACGTCTATATCCTTACTTATATTCTGTGCCTACGTTCTAGATATATCTCCTAAAATAACCTGATTTTTATTAAGAAAAAAGGACTATAGCCCAAAATATTCCACGCTTGTCTATAATTTGAGCCTACGTTTTATTAAATAGAAAACAGTGCTTTCTGGAAGAAGTATTTCCCTATTGTCCAAATTATGCCACGTCTACCTACTAACTTATATTTTGAACCTACTTTCACTAGAGATCCTGGCCTCAATCCCCGACAGGATAAATTTAGAAACTTGCTTAAGTCTGGACTGGCTTCGGCCATGAGTAGTTACCAAACCAGGAAATACGTGCCGCCAAGCAAATAAATTTACATTCCATAAAAAGTAAATTACCTCTTACCAGGTTAGCACATTTCCACCCAAAAATAATTCATCACTTACGGTCATGTGCCATTAACCTGTCAGCAATAGAAAAAACGTTTTGAATATATCCCATTAAATAATTTTGTGTTCTTCGGGAAGGAAAACATCGTGAGGATACCTGAATATCCCGGAGCCCATCCTGGGGCTTGTGTAGCCCGCCAACTATCCATGGAGCAGCGTGGTAGGTTTATGATTTAAAAAATATTTCTCCCATAGTTCTCCTTCCCCTAGCAGTGGGATGATAATGGAATATTACCAGCTTACTTATTGTATTTTGTATCATTGGCTCCATGAGCAGAGATGTGACTTTTTGTCTGTCTGTCACGGCTTTTTACATTCGTGATTCTATTATATGTTTAAAGAATTGCAGTGTTTAGTATTTAAGTAATTTAAAACGTCTATATCTTTTGTCTGATTCATACAGTGACCCAAAAAGTTATCCGACTCAGTACAAGTGAAACAATGAATTATTTACGCTGCCCTGTTTGCTTTTTGCATTGTTACGTCCAACTCGTAAGAGGTATCTACATGTATAAAATAGAGCAGAGTTTTAAAGATTTTTTTACTTCTACGTGTTTTCGGGAACATAGGATTTTGTCCCGGAAAAACAAGAGCTTCTATACCAACGTAAAAACCACGTTGATCCAGCTTATGATTTTTTTTTAGATCCATGTTGGACAGAAAACATTTTGAAAGGATTCTCCAGACCTTTTTTTATTGTCAACAGGACGTCTGATGGTAAATGATGATACAGTTACAAGTGGAATTGCGCAAACCTGGTAAGATATAGTATTATATATCTTGTGGTTTCTACACAATATCGTACGGGAACGTAAACCGTAGCCGTAGATTCGTAGCAGGCCAGAGCAAGACAAATTAGAAAATGCCATTTCATAAATTTACTAAAGACGTGGAATAATCTAGGTAATAGCGATAATCTTCTTCCTTTTGCCTAAAAGGAACTTTTACCATTAAATACCAAAATTTATTTAATGGGATGTATCCAAAACGTAGGCTCAAAATAAATATAAGTATAAGCATGGAATAACCTGCCCCAGGATATTTTTGGGTGATGGGCATCCGTATGGACTTAAATACATAGATTTAAAAAAAATTACTTGTTATAAAGTAGATGTATTCTTATACAGTTGTAGAAAACTGAAAGATGCCATCTCAATATCATAAGCGACTTCCGTAGAAATGTATGGTGCTCTACACGCTTTTATGAAAAGCCAGATGGTGTCTCAAAAGACATGGCTGGGCGTGTTGGTGCGAGCACTTATGAATGATAGTGAAATTTGGGTATGGCAGATGAAGCACAAAAGTAAAATAAATGCGGTAGAGAAGTACTCGTATGAGTAGATTGAAACTAAGTGATAAAGTAAGAATAATGTGATAAGAGAACGTTGTGGTATAAAAAAAGATGTAGTGACCTTTTCCAATGAAAGGTATATTTAGATGATTTGGGCACGTAGAATGAAAGGGGACTGATGAAAAGGATTTCTAAGTCAATGGGAAAGTTGGAAGAAGAAGACCAAGGCTAACGTTCCTGAACCCAATCCAGGACATGTCAAGAGTACAAGGGCCAGGTCAAGAGTACTCTGAACCGACGTATTTGTATGAAAGGTTTAAAAAGAATGAAAGAAGCGATATGCAAGGATCGTGGCAAGTGGAAGGACGTGGACCCTGCCTACCACAAAGGGAATGAGGCGTGATGCAATGTATGTATGTAACAAAGTTATACTCAAAATGGTAGCGGGGCTTTAAACAGAAAACATTTTAAATCTAATAGAGTTGATATCTCTTTGTAAAGTTGTAGATTGAAGTTTGTCATGTTCAATGGGATAAGTTTTATAAGTAGCCAACATTGTTTCAGTTGGTAAGTTGCACGAGGCGAGACTCTGGCAGACAGTTTTGGCAACTGTTCTGTGTTTGATGTATGCGAGTGTCGTGTAAGAGATTATGCCTTGGCAGTAAAACATGACGCCCGCTCATACAATTGTTTGCTTGGGTACTTACAATTCGACTTATATTGTCTCTCATAGGATAAGTGTTCACTTCGAGGAAGTTATAAAAATGTATATCTTTCCAGACAAATCATTGTGTAAGATTGAACTAAATGTATATAGACAGAGTGTGTCAGGAAATCAGCCATAATTGGTATATTATTAATAGGTTCAAAACTTAACTATTTTTTTTTTAATAATATTAAATAGGATGATAATAAAAGTCAATAATCTAACTAAAAGATCCTTTTATTCTAGTAAACTCAAACTTTTTTGTCAAAGTCTCTACCACCAGCTCGAAAACTGACTATAAAGAAGAATCTAACAATCCAGCAAGAAACTCAATAGACTTTTTCTCTTTCTTTATCCATGTTATATATAATATAAATCATCAACATCCGTTATCATTAAGTATAAAAACAAATGGCACGCAATTGTCATTATGGCATATTAAAAAACAACAGTTTTAATTTCAAGAAATACACTTAGCTTTGTATCGCAGAGCAGCCCGATTTACCGAGACAAATAACTTAAAACACAATCACTGGAAGCTAACGTTGACTAAAATCTCAACTAACTTCCACGAAATTTTATACATTTTTCACTAATGAGGCTATTACGGTAAAACACCAATGAAAGTGTTTGCCGCCAAATACATTTCCTAATAACCCCTTTTGTTAAGAAATTACCATTCCCTGTTAGTTTTTAATAGTTACAATTAATATAATTTATGTAATTGTAATCATGAAACATTACAACAATTCTATAGCAAATTGGCATCAATTACAATGTTTATAAATTTAACAATGGCAACGCAATGGCCTACACAAAGGTAAGCCATTGAGAATACGATTAAGTCAAATGGCGAACCGTATCCTATTTTAAAATATTATTTTATTTGAAATATATCATAAATTATTTTATGTACACTATCAAGTGCGAACATTTACATGTGCACATCATAATTATGCTATTTTCACAGCATTATGTCATCCGGTGTTCTACTTTGGGGTAATGCTGCTGATATATATGTAATATTTGTACTGCAGAAAAGAGTCGTTCGTGAGATTTACAATATGGGTCCAAGAGAGTCGCTAAGAAACAAATTCAGAGCATCTAACGTAATGACACTGCGTATATATATTAGAAAACTTGTTATACGTATATAAAAAAATTGACACTTAATAAAAAGAGTGAATGTACATTATATAACTTACGAAACCAAAACAAACTTGTTGTAAATTCTAGTAAGCTACACAAAATGAACAACTCATTTAAGGGTAACTGTATACGTTTCTATAATAAACTCCCATAAGACGTTCTAGAGATGTCAATTAATAAATTCAAAGTCTTTGTTAAAAGAAAGTTGACAGAAAAATCATATTATAAGTTGCAAGATTACTTAGACGTTAGAAACGCTTGGGAGTGAACGAATTGCTCTAATTTGAATTGAAATATATTAAACTAATATGATATTGTAATGATGATAGTGACAAAATACCCGACCGAGATGGTTCTGGGCTATTCTCAGATCAGGGCGCGAAGGAACCCTCGTAACTTTAGATTTTAAATCCTTCGTTAGTGTGAAAGTACTGTAAAAGGCGTACTTGAATAAATATATTTTGATTTGATTTGAAATAGTGATAATCTTGAGTTAAAAAAGCAGAAAGTAATAAAGTTGGTAGGCAGTAAAATGAACATGCACACAACGTACAAATGTATAACATTCTTTGTAATGAGGTAAGGAAATAACTCCTTTTTTTTTGTCGTTGGAAAATTGTTTTACGCACTGAGAGTGGGACTCACTGGCTATGCCAGAATACACTCTAAAACCCAGCGGCACCCTCGACAACCTTTCATGACATTGTCAGAGGTCCGCTTGCACATTCTGTCTGACAAACCTAGTTGCGGCCGGCAAAGTAGATCACGGATCAAAGTGGAGCTAAAAGACATTCGTAACGACGCCTCCTTCCCCCCAGCCCCGTCCTACGGAGAAGAGGGCATCTGGCGCTCTTTCTCCTCTTTCCATCGCCTCCTTCAACGAGATAACCTCTCAGAAGGAGGCAATTACACTAAATAAAACCCTACTATATATAAGTTGTCTGAAAATATTAACGCAAATCTAACAACCTCTTCTTCAGATTCTAATAAAATCTTAAAGACAACACTAATATAAGTTACGGTGATTGATAGCCACGCCCGAAGCCTCTCCCCTCTCCTACGTAAATTTAAAAATACACTTGTAGCAGACAAAGTTACAAACATCAGCTAGTAAAGTATAACTAAGACTTGTTTCTCAAACGTGTTAGAATCTATATAAGAAAACAATCGTAGAAAGTTTAGCTTCCTTAGCGATTGAGTTCGCTAACTTCAAAGTTAGTTATTTCTTCTCGCGAATTCCTCTAAGCTTTTAATGCTAAGCTGTCTTTAGTTGATAATTATTTGAAATTACACATACAATTAAGCACGTAAGTTACCAATTTAAGGGCCTCGCTGACGCAGTGGATGAGAGGTCCTGGTTTTGAATCTTCTTGAGTTTTTGTTCTACAAAACCCAAAAAATAAACATGCACTAAGGTTCTCTTTAAAAAACTACGATGGGTAAGGTTACTAAAGGTGTTTTAGACTCGTAGCCAAATAATTTTATGCTCATCGTCGACTATGTCCCATAGTTAATGTTGCATGTAAAGTTATGGCCTAATTCAAACTGTATGCATTACCAGGATATATTTTATGAAATTTTATATTGTTAGACTACAGATAGTTGGATGACAATACTGATAGCTCTGAAATGTTGGGAGTTATTGAGTAATATCGTGACAAAACCTAAAAATGACTGCCTCATTTTTTATATCATTATAGCACACAAACATGTTACACAAGATATGTTGATTAACAGTTGAGTTTATGATCTACATTTATAAGATATTACAAATAGACTTTGAAAGAAATGAACTAATGTCCTTAAACAAAGGCATTATTGAAAAAGACAATTATGTCACTTTCAATAGTGTTTAACTGGTGCAATAGAGGTTTTGGATTTGATTTCACTTGATACATTTTAATTTCCGTACATAAATTTAAGAAACTACATTTTCTGTTCTCCCTCATTGGCCTAGTGACTGCCTAATTGGTCTAGTGGTTAGAATGTGCGACTACAGACATGAGGTCCTGGGTTCAAGTCCCGGGTTGGGCCAATTCAAAATTGATATTGAGTTTTCTATTAAGATTTCCTCAATATTTACCCGAACTTGGGAAAAACTTGGTGGTGTGATCTAACCCCGTGCCTCGAAGAGCACGTTAAGCCGTCGGTCCTGCCGGAACTCTTTTCGGTCATGTCAGTACATTTGTGTACAATGGATGAATCCGCAATGGCGCAGCGTGGTGGATCTATGTTCAGAAAATTCTCTATCAGATAAGTGAGGAGGCCTGTGCCCAGCAGTGGGACGTTAATGGGCTGCTACTTCCCTTAACCTTTACTTAAAAATACCACAAACATGGTGCAATATCACCAAAATGTTATGCAATACGAGATAACTTTAACGATCGGAACACTTTTGTGAATATAGTCTTTCCAGCTGCTCCGTAGTGTAGTTGTTTTAATGAGAGTTTGTGCTAAATTGTATAAATTCAAATAGTGAAGTAATTTTTGGTATAGTGCGAGTTGTGTATATCTAAATAGTGGAGTGAATAAAAGCTGTTTTTAATGTGAGTTAGTCTTTTTATAATAGTATGTAGTTATAAGATAGATCTTATAATAATCAAAGGAACATCCACGTATTTATCAATACCATCTACCGTTATTTAAGAATAACTGGACAGATTTCAATTATCACTGATTTGTTTTATTCTCCGTGGCGGATAATAGATAATAAAATTTTAGAAAATACATTAATGAATCTAGAATTATAATATAATATAAAAATAATGAAGTCAGAATGCCCTTTCAACTAAAGGGGAAAATTAATAAGACGATCGTAAGACCTGTCATCCAGTATGAATCAGAGTGCTAGGCCACCTTAGGGAAGAATGAATGGAAATTGCATGCAGCGGAGATGCGAATGTTGAGATGGATGTGTGGAGTGACAAAATTAGATAAGATTAAGAATGAGTATATTAGAGGAATCGTGAAAGTAGGACCAATGACCGAGAAGTTAAAGAGTAGAAGGCTAGTCAGGTATGGGCATGTAATGAGAAGGGAGGATAGCCGGGCAGGGCCGAGAGAGGGCGACCAAAAAAAGTGTGGAAGAACTGTGTGAAAGACGATATGTGTGTAAGGGGTGTGAATGTAGAAATGACAGCGGATAGAGTGAAGTGGCGAAAGGAAACATGCTGTGCCTAGCCCACCTAGTGGGATAAGGGCAAGAAAAACAACAACATTAATGCATCTAGAAATATATATGTCGGAGTGCAAGAGTCTATGGATCGCTGGTGCGTGTGTAATAGTCTGTGGAACGCTGGCGCCATCTTTGTATCGGCGTGGGGGCAGAGTCAATAAGTGGTAGTCCGGCCCGTCTCTCGGGAGTTCTCGAGCGGCGGTTGGCCGGAATGTTCGACTATTGAAACTGTCGCGTTCCTAGGTATTAATGAGTTTGTGTAAATTGATATCAGGAACATTAAGTGATTGAACATTATAATCCGAGTTAATTAATAAAGTGTTTGATTGCACCAACATTACCCACGAACGCCCACAGAATAAGAAATGAAACAATGGATCCAATTAATAACGATGTCGGCGGAGAACCCTACGCCCTTGTGCTTTATGCTTCTCCGTTTTCTCTATTAGTGTCCGACATATAATAAATACCCAAATCGAAATCTAAACAAATAATGTCGACACTGGAAAGCAAACATGAAGTAACTCGCATAATATTGTATGGACAAAACTTTAGGATAATGCCAGTAAAGTCACTCCATTCTCCAGTCGATAAATAGGAAAGTTTTAATTTGTTTTATACCTATGAAATGTTTTTCTCTTCTGGTGTTCATTTGTAGATTTACTTCCCAGCGTCGATATGATATGCAAATAACAATCATCAAATCAATTGATCTAATACAATATGTGTGTACTGGACATCCCACTTCTGAGCTCAAACCTCCTTACTCATATGAGCCAAGATTCTGGAGCGTATACTCACTGTAGTTTGGCAATTTACACAGACTTACTCCCGGGATATACATGTTTCATCACGCTGTTTTCTTCATCGTATAACCACTTAAATTTATTTTCTATCAAAACGACCTTTATGATGTCTGTCAAGGATCGAACCCACTTAATGCCAGGCAGGTGTAAGAGCTAGAGGCGAACAACCTGATGCCAAAGAATTACAAAGGATACGGTCGCTTTCTGAAGATGCGTAGGTAGGGTTTTCTGATTTGTGCAGGTGCTTACCTGGCACGGCTGCTTCAGAAAATACCTGCACTAGATTGTGGGGCGCGTTGATTCACCTGGGACTTGGGGGCCACAGCATCATCCTTTGATATCGATTGCTGGAATAAAACGGGATGGAGAGCAGTTCTTTCTTTCTGTGAGACAGTCATCTTGCAGAAGGAACTGGGGAGGGAACAAGAGGTCATGGGTCCCCCTCGTCCCCGGTATAGGTGGGTGAGGAGCAGGAGACGTACGTTAGCATATCTGCTTCCTTTTACTCGAATGCTCGAAGGAATCTTCTGGCCACCCCTCTAAATCAGGTGCTCCACTGTGTTTTAGTGGGTAATCTCGTTAATAGCAATTCCAACACATACGTAAATGTATTTCCCAGCGAAAAAAAAAATAAAAGATCGTAGTGTCGACTTCTCTGAATAAAAAACCATTTGTAGAAGTACGTGTATATACATAAATACCTGGTTCCCAGAAATTGCAATACAAAAAAGAACCAGGTATCACGCGTATAACACCGCATTAAACATACATACATTTATCAAGATTTATACCCCTCAATAAATTGTTTCAATAAATACAGTACAACGTTAGCTACGATTTCAATTAATACAAGATAAATTAGGTAAATTAATGCTTCACTTGGTCTCTTTAAAGACGAAACGTCTTGATTGGCGCGATTACGAGAGTTATATTCAATTATCATTTCAAATGAAAACATGTTGCTTGGTTTTAATCGAGCATTTTGTTATACAATTAACTTAATACTTTTTGCTATTGATAGGTATTTTCATTTATAAACAAAACTTAATGTAACTTGACGTAAACTTAACATGTTTGTGACCAGACGACGATAGTGAATACATATTATATTAACGAATGAAATTTTAAACAAGATCTTTATATGTGTAAAGAAATAATGAAGTTATAGTGTGAATTGAATAAAGGTCTAAACAATTAAAGACAATACAGTAAAAGATAATATAAATATAATGCTATTTATCGTACTGCTCTTACAAATAAATTATAACGTAAAATTCATTCCTTTCAGATTCAAGGAAAGCGTCTTCTTAATAAAGGCGACGCTAAATTAATCTTATTTAATTAAAAAATAGACTAAAACAAATAATATATAAATAAAGTGTCAATTATTACTTCTTAAACTTATTATACAGAAGTAAATCTTAAAAACATTTTACGTGAGCTTTCAATACATGGCATTGTACAATTTTTCACGAGAACGACAATTAATTAATTTAATTTACTAAACTTACACGTGAAAAAATTGTATGAACATTTATATTAAAATATAATCAAACTGAAATATAATAAAGTAATTGTTAATTACACCAGAAGCCTCAAATTTAAATACACAATTTTCTTAATTATTTTTTGCTGTAATCGCTAGTAAAGCGAAAAATATAAAGGGAAAATTTATAAGTACTAAATTGTAGGAAATTTAATTACAAACAACTTAAGTTATTATCATTTTTCGCCTAAAATTGAAAATATACGGGATATTGGAGTAATAAAATTTTCACGTATTTTCGGGCTTTAATCGAAAAATATCGATCCTAGAAAAAAAATTATAAAAACTAAAATTGTAGGAAATTTAATTCCGAACAACTTTAGTTATTACCATTTTTCACGTAAAGTTGAAAATAAGCGAGTTATTGAGTAAACAAAATAAAATAAATTCAAAATGGCGGACGACGGAACAGACTGCGGATGCTCAAAACCGAAAGTTAACACACAATTTTAATACAAGGACTAAAAACTTGTAATGCGTATATTTCAGAGTGAAAAAGGTTCAGCTATCGAATGTCGGGTTGAGTATACACATTCTAAATAAGATACCAGAGTCACTTTTGCCTCCATATAGTTTTAAGAAATATGTTAAAAATGACAAAGTTGTTTGGACAAAAACCAACAAAATGTTTAAAGGAGTAACCGTTGCGTTTGTTACCGGTTTCTTCTCAGCGGAATCAACTTTCCGAACCTGTCTAAAATTTAACAACAGACAGACTACTGACGATACTAACGAGAATATTTTGATTTTGGGCTGTCATTGAACCACCCTTCAACGACCCAAAGAAAAATTACATAAAAAGTAAAGTAAGTAACAGCCCATTAACGTCCCACTGCTGGGCACAGGCCTCCTCACTCATATGAGAGAGGGTTTTTAGAGCATAGACCCACCACGCTGCTCCACTGCGGATTGGCAGGCATAGTACACAAGTGCACTCTCTATTCCTTCACTCTCATAGTCCGATGTGACGGGAATCCGACACGACCGGAGAGAGATCAGGCGCAGGACCGACGGCTTAACGTGCTCTCCGAGGCACGGGGGTGGATCACACCGCCAACTTCCCAACTTCGGGCAAATATTGAGAAAATCTTAATAGAAAACTCAATATCCATTTTTGGATTGGCCCGACCCGGGACTCGAACCCAGGACCTCATGTCTGTAGTCGAACATGCTAACCACTAGACCAATGAGGCAGTCAAAGAAAAATTACATGATCTTAATTAAATGTCAGCCTCTTTTTTGGGCTAGTTCATGTACGCTTCAAACATCATTAGGCTGCCCGATGGTAACAAATTCAGTTTAATAATCCTTTAAAGCGTATAGGGAGATTGTGAACTGACTGGAATTTGATAACCCACAAGCACGCTTACAAATTTATCACATCTCCACCAGTGAGATGTTAAATGGGACAAATTTATCAGTCAGTAATGAGTTGCTAATTCAATTTCACGGACGCAGAGCGAAACGAGGCGCGTGGTCGCCGCTGGCCATACCATAGCCAGCCTCATTTCTATTAACAGGCTAATTGTTAGCCTTTTGTTAGCATTTGCCGTAATTTTGCTGTTTACTTTACTGTATTAGGTTCTTTTTAAAGCTATCCAGGGGCTGTTATATATAAACTAGCGGGTTATGGCGGTTTTACCCAAGTAGATCGCAATCCCGAAAAGAAATTTCGTGCTTAGAAAGAGTCTACATCATGAAATGAATATTTATACACAATTTCAAGTTGTAGAGTTTTGGGGGTGAGTGAATAAGTATAGCGATATATTATAATATATAATAATAATCCTCAGTGCCTGAAGACCAAAGAACAGTGCGTATTGCCAGTGATGAATTACGGTTCTGAGACGTGGTCGCTGACTATGGGCCTCATGCGGACGCTCAGAGTCACTTAGCGTGCGATGGAGAGGGCTATACTCGGAATTCCTCTACGTGATCGAATTAGAAATGAAGAGATCCGTAGTAGAACCAAAGTCACCGACATATTTCTAAGAATCGCGAACCTGAAGTGGCAATGGGCGGGGCACATAGTCCGAAGGACCGATGGACATTGGGGGCCGAAGGTGCTGGAGTGGCGACCCCTCAACGGACGACGCAGTGTAGAAAGACCCCCCACAAGGTGGACCGACAATATAAGGAGGGTCGCCGGTAGCCGCTGGAGCCAGGCGGCGCAAGATCGGGCCTTGTGGAGGCCATTAAGTGAGACCTATGTCCAGCAGTGGACGTCCATCGGTCGAAGCGACGACGATAATAACTCCATAATCCTCTAGGGGCTCCTTAAGCATGAGTATGGTCTCGCAGAAGACGGATACTCCTGCCCACATCCTCTCATTGCAGAGCATCGTAGCTATAATGCTCCCTAGCGAGAGATCGCTGCTGATTAGTCCCCAATCTGCACAATGTGATGTTTGAGTCAATAGCTGCACCACAATGTTGACAAGCAGATGACTCCTCCCGGCCAATTCGATACAGGATCTTTCCGAAGCAGGCAGAAGCCCGCTCAGATCCTGCATCAATCTTTGGATGAGCGACCCGTGCTCTCTGGAAAGCCATTGTTCCAGATGAGGTAGGATCTCCGCCCCAATGGCCACGTGCGCTACTGGGGACCCAAGGTTATGAAATTTACAGCCTGCTATAAACTATAATAATGGAGAAAATTAATGAGGAAAAGAGTCGTGGGGACAAGAAAGAAGTCAGAAATGAACTGGAATAAAAACACCGGGTGAGCTGTTCCGATTAGCCATAGACAGGGTGAAAAACTGACTACCTTCAGTGATAGAGAGTTACGTGTAGAAGAAAGGTGAAATCGTAGGAGTTTTACTGCCCAATAAATTACATAAGCTTTATGTGAACACAGCCGAAGTTGCAGGGGTCAACTATTAGTTCAGATATACATCATAAATCATATCCATGGAAAATGTGCGATAGTTCTATAAAAGCCTGGCCGATTGCCACGAGAATCTAATGAAGCTGAGTCGAAAAACCAATGCAATATATCTGATCGCTACCATTAAGTTAATGCGGTACATAAAGCCTTTGTGTTTAGGTTTTATGATGATGCGGTCGCACTTCCAAAGAAACTTCTCCGGCGACAACAAATACGTATAAGTTTTGATTCCCCGAACACATCCAATCTCTATTTTGGAAGTTACGATGCTCTTTGTCTAATTTGCTATTCAGTCTACGTTGAAATCTAATAAGTGCATTAAGATTTATGTCAAAGCGTAAAGTGAAGTTTAACAAGCTATTTTATATAATTAAAGATGAAAACAGGTGAGTAAAATCCTATTATTTTCACTGTAAATCATATGGTTTTGTTCAAATCAAATCAAATCATATTATCTTTATTCAAGTAGGCATATTACAGCACTTTTAAATCGTCAAATATTTTTTATTCTTTTCTTTTCCACACTCTAATTCTAATGTACGTCTGATGATGATACTCCAGAACGACTTAAAATCTAAAGTTACGAGGGTTCCTTCGCGCCCTGATCCGAGAAGAGCCCACAACAAACTCAGTCGGGTATTCTGTTTTTTTGTTATCATCATCATTACAATATCATGTTAGTTTAATATATTTCAATTCAAATTAGAGCAGTTCACTCCCACGCGTTTCTATCGTCTAAGTACTCACTCAAATTATAATACGATTTTTCTATCAACTTGCTTTTAACAAAGACTTT
>JACTOM010000073.1:1012907-1053033 GCA_015832385.1 Elymnias hypermnestra
ATAATCTTCCACATTATAATATGCCTTTTTTATTAGGACATTTTTAACATACTTCTTGAAACTATGTGGAGGCAAACCCAGAAGTGATTCAGGTATCTTATTAAATATGCGTATGCTCAACCCGACAAATGACTTCTGAACCTTTTTCACTCTAAAATATGGCATTACAAGTTTGTGTTTATGTCTTGTATTAAAATTGTGTGTTTCGCTCCTTTTGCTTAATTTATTATTAGTAAACTTAGTGTACGTCCAGAATATGTACTCCTTAAAAAAGGGAACGCTTCTCACATAACTTAAGAAATAAAAATTAAATTGTACATTTAACGGCAACTGTTTCTCTATAACGAACTTCCAGAAGACGTTCTAGAGATTAATAGAATGTTCTTTCTCGAGACATGAATCAAATAGGGATAGGGAGATTATTTAAGGTAAGAAGGGTATGTGGTGTCTATTAATATATTTACAAACATATAAATATTGTGTTTATGTATGTTT
This sequence comes from Elymnias hypermnestra, assembly GCA_015832385.1. Lineage (NCBI taxonomy): Eukaryota > Metazoa > Arthropoda > Insecta > Lepidoptera > Nymphalidae > Elymnias > Elymnias hypermnestra. Next base: position 1,013,403 of record JACTOM010000073.1, read on the forward strand.
GTAACGTTTTCACACAAAAACTACCAGACCGATTACAACAATTTTTTCACCATTAGAAAGCTGCATTTTCACTGAACGACATAGACTATGTTACTTTCAAAAAAAATATAGAGATCCCTAAGAAAAATGCAATAATGTAACCCAAGGTGTGAAAAAATTATCATAAAGAATCTGTCATCCCGTGCGCTGTGATAGCTATTGAAGGTAGAACAAAAAAATGTTCTAAAATATTATAGAACGTTTTACTATCTACAATAAAGTCTGCGATACCATATGTCCAACTACTGTAGTTACGCCACTATAACTACTTTTATACATTTTAAAAGTTAATAAAAGTGCCGGCAATTATCAAACCATATTATTCATAACTCTATATTAATCCTTATCCTATTAAATACTACTTCTGTACTAATGTTTATCGTATTAAATTTCACCGGCACACAAAAAAATCTTCAATTTCGCGTAAATTACAAAAATATCCAAAAAATAGCAAAAAATCTATGTTTTTGGCAAAAAAAAAATTATCGAGGGTATTGTACTGTTTCATTCTCAAATAAATGAAAGTAAAATACCCTCGAAAAATCTTACAAGAAAAATTCTCCTCTATGCTATAAGAGTCCTGATCTATTTTGTTACATTTGTGAGGAGTTTGAGCTGGTAATACACCACAGAACATTTTTAGATAAATTACAGTTACAAATTTGAATTCAGCCTGGATACTACACTTTGTTTGTGGTCGATGAAATATTGACAGGACGGGAAAAAACCAAAGACTTGAAATTTACCATTACCATGATCTAGACTTCGCCAACTAGTTCGCATAACAGTTACTTCTGTATGACTGAAATTGCCGGTTTTATTTCGTCGAATAGAAGTAAAATACAGCACGACAATGTTTCATCAGCTGCTAAGCCTCAGAAAGGAGTTATATATATAAAAAAAAGTAAAGTAAGTAGCAGCCCATTAACGTCCCACTGCTGGGCACAGGCCTCCTCACTCCAAAAAACGAGGGTTTTTAGAGCATAGACCCACCACGCTGCTCCACTGCCGATTGGCAGGCATAGTACACAAGTGCACTCTCTATTCCTTCACTCTCATAGTCCGGTGTGACGGGAATCCGACACGACCGGAGAGAGATCAGGCGCAGGACCGACGGCTTAACGTGCTCTCCGAGGCACGGGGGTGGATCACACCGCCAACTTCCCAACTTCGGGCAAATATTGAGAAAATCTTAATAGAAAACTCAATATTGATTTTTGAATTGGCCCGACCCGGGACTCGAACCCAGGACCTCATGTCTGTAGTCGAACATGCTAACCACTAGACCAATGAGGCATATATATAATTTTTTTTTTCTTGACTTCACTTCAAATTGATCGCTGGACGGCCTAGACTGACTTGAAATTCGTATTCATCGGGTAGATTGGTTTTGTGTGCCAGTGTTATTATCTTGTTAATATAACAATTGCTCAATCCTGTAAATAACTTCTGAATCTTTTTTATGGAGTCACACTTTTGTAGCATTTAAAATGGAGAGACGACAGACAGATTGTTTCCCATCTGTAGACTATATAATATTACCTAAGTGTTAGAGTCTAGTCTATCAATTTACTTCACTGTCACAATTTGTAATCCGATATAGAGTCGAAATAGAAGTTTTTCTCTTCAGTTAGTTAGTGCAACTTTAAAGTGAAGGAGGAAACTAAAAAGAGGAAACTCTAAAACATAAAGTTTGTGCAATTGTTTCTGTTTTCTGCCAATTTAAACACCTACCAGTTCTTTATGTACTTAGAAACTCAGACGTCTTAATTAACTTTGTCCGAAGTTATTTAAAAGTCCAATCTCTTTGAATTTAATTAAGGCATTCATTAGTGTATTGTATATTTATCTAGTGAACACTTCATATTACATCACTTCATACACCTTTGATGATGAATCGGAAAGAAATCGACCTTGAGTTAAAAACAAAACATATTTTTAAAACGTTTTATTAATATTATTTTCGTTACATCATGTCAGGACAGTTAATGAAACGATATTTTTATAAAAAAATAAATTACTTTACTAAAACAACCAGCACTAAAACACAAAATCAAAATCAGCTGACGCACGGTTCAACGATCTGTTGTTGATTTTTTTTAATCATTATTGATTTATTCCGTCCCATCATCAAAGGTGTCATTAGTATTTCAATCAGTTCGATCCCCGATAGGGCGAATTCAGTTAATTAAATTTGCAATTTGTCTGAATCTAGACTGGTAAGAGGCTTCGGCCACGGGCGCAACCTAGTTACCAGCGACGACATACCGCAAAGCAGCATTCCGCATTACCTCTTACCAGACTATTCAAAGATTCATTATAACAATGAGACAGACGTTACAATTTCTTTTTTCCACCCTGGGAAATACCTGTACGCACTCCGATCAAACCTAAATCTTATCGGGAGCGTGGGACTCACTGGCAGAATACCCACTAAGACCCAGTGATGTGGAAAGATGTGGAGGGTACATCCTTTTGTGAAGCACCAGAGGATCGGTAAGATTCCTCTGAGAAACTTAAGAAGGAGGAAGGAGAAGCGCAAATCTACACCTCCTACCTCCTAACCACCTGTGCCGGAGAAGAGGAGCGTCTATAGAGTCCTCCCTCAGCCTCTCATGTACCTCCTTCATCGAAATAACAGTTACTTACTGTCTCTGGTGAACATTGCGCCAACTATGCCCTCGGGCGAAAGGTTTCTTCCGACCAACGACGTCAATAGATGCCGCTGGGGTCCCCACGCTGGGCATTCTGCCATTGTGTTGCACTGAATCCATAGGTGCATCACACCCATGGCAGGCAGGCGTTTCCTCTTCGCGAACAATCTGAGCTCCTGCACCAGCTGTAAGAGTGAGATCCGCGCCCACCAGATAACAAATTCTCTAGATTCTCTCACTGTGATCAGATTCGCTATAGGATATCTGAGATTCCCATGCCACCTTTTCGATCAGTGCTCTGTCTACACAAGCCCTGATCCTTTGCACCAGGTCGGCATCAGTTGTTACCCTTCTGGCCCTTGCAGCCGACCTGCACTGATAGGCAGTGTGGTGGGTCTATGCTCTAAAAATTCCTTTCCTATGAGTGAGGAGGCTTGTGCTCAGTGGTGGGGCGTTAACAAGCTGCTACTTCCTCCTTTTACGGTGCTTTCATATCAATTACAAAAATGTACTCCATTATATGAGACATCATTGACAATTTTGAAGAAAACATTTAGAAGTCTTACATTAGGTCAACAGCGATATATCTTATGACATAGTATAGCTATACAGGCTCTAATTGGCCCAGTTCAGTTGGATAGAGGCCACTAAATAGAGATTTACTCCGGGTTAATCCACCTTGATCCCGGAAATCTCCTGGCAAACCTTTACACAAATGGCTCTACATATCATAGCTAAAATTGTACGTAATTTACTGCTTTTTGTATTGCGTAATCTTTCCTTTTGCATATTTTTATCTGATTTCAAAAAGTAACGTTGAACATACGATTCTATTTATATTTTTAGATAGATTATTATATTTTATATTTTAAAAAATGGTTTCCTTTGAACAGTTTAAAAGTGAAATACATAGTTCTATGCCAAAAACCGAAACGAAGCATAATTTAGGTTAAAAAACTAAAGATATCTTTTACCAGGTTGAGCATACGTTCCTCGAACTATGAGTGAAAAGATCCCATGGGGTGCTGTCTTTCCATCTCACACAGGTCCTCTCGGGGCACGGTTGCTTCGGGAGGTACCTGTGTCGAGTGGTAAGGAGAGATCCGACGGAGAAATGTCACGAGTATGGCGCGGTGGAGGACACTGCTGAACAAACACTTGCTGCGTGTCCGCGGTGGGCTGACCAACGAGCAACACTCGTGGCAGTAGTCGGAAACGACCTTTCTCTACCCGCTGTGGTTAATGCCATGGTAGGTAGGGAAGTCTGTTGGGAGGCGATGGTCTCCTTCTGTGAAAATGTGATGTCGCAGAAGGAGACGGCGGAACGTCTCAGAGAGGTGGATGGAGACGCTTCCGTCATGCGTAGGAGGAGGCCGGGGCTAAAACGGGCGGCCCATGATTGACGTCTACCCCCTTAGGGTTAGCTTGTGGCAACAAGTACGAAGCCTATTGCCCGAAAGCGAGGGAAGGCAGGTGACATGTCGAGTGCTCCTGGCATGCCATCCGAGCGGAGGAATTTTATGGAGGAGCCTTGTAAGGCACATCGTTAGCGGAAGTGCGGACGTATTCCGATTCCGTGCTTTCGCCAGCGAACGTTGGGAGGAGCACCGTCAAGTTTTAGCCGGTAAAAGTCCGACATAACTTGCAACGCCTCCCCATGGTGTTGCAGGTATTCACGAGGATTTCCTGACGTTAAAAAAAAAGGTTGAGCATACGTTCACGAAACATAGAAGCAAAATAATAAACAATGTACAAAACTGCCTCATTGGTCTGACTGCCTCATTGGTCTAGTGGTTAGCATGTTCCACTACAGACATGAGGTCCTGGGTTGGGCCAACCCAAAAATGGATATTGAGTTTTCTATTAAGATTTTCTCAATATTTGCCCGAAGTTGGGAAGTTGGCGGTGTGATCCACCCCCGTGCCTCGGAGAGCACGTTAAGCCGTCGGTCCTGCGCCTGATCTCTCTCCGGTCGTGTCGGATTCCCGTCACATCGGACTATGAGAGTGAAGGAATAGAGAGTGCACTTGTGTACTATGCCTGCCAATCCGCAGTGGAGCAGCGTGGTGGGTCTATGCTCTAAAAACCCTCCCTCATATTAGTGAGGAGGCCTGTGCCCAGCAGTGGGACGTCAATGGGCTGTTACTTACTTTTTTTTTTACTTACAAAAACTACTATTAAGAGAGTAACTACTGGGTTTTTTACTGATTTCTTCTTAGTAGAAACTACTTTGCCAACTGTTGATAGATTTATTACCAACAGATAGACTATTTTGGTTTCATAAGAGATTTTTGAGGGTCGAAAAGTGAATTAAATTTGACTTAATACTTCAACTAGAAAATAAAGGTTTGAAGTCGGATTTGAATCCAGTTATTTAGTTTTTTTATCGGTCAGTAGATTACAGAATGATATGGAATTTAGTCTTTAACATAGTCAACTTTATTTACCCTATTAATCTAGATTTTAAATAATATCCCACCGCAAATAGATTGAGATGGAATAATAAAGTATTCCGTATAAAAGTAATTATCACCCGAATCCCAGGCCGATTCCGGTGTTTAAGAAAGATAAACGAGAGGAAATCCGATCTATTCGATCCAGTCCTGAAAGTTAGTTTCATTACAGTTGCCTGATAATTATCGCCTGACTTAGCTATCAACGGAAAAAGCTTTTTAAAAGTACATTGTTTATAACAATGGCTACCTTATACTTGTTTTTATAAAGCAATTGAATCTAATGTTGATATACCGGTCTTAGAAGATGGATATCGGTTAATATTTTTGAGAGAAAGGATGACGGTGAAATAAGGAAGGAAAGGTTATTTAAAAACAAAGCATTATTTGGTTTCAGAGACAATCTTGCATCAAATAATATATTTGTACTTATCTGTGATTAGCACGTGCAATAAAGTATCTAATTATTATATGTTCTAGATCAATAACTCTTTCAATATTTATATTAGATTGATATAATAATGTCCATGAAATGCTTAAGATTACTTAAGTATCTAATTTGATAATAATTAATACTCTATCGCTCTGAATAACTTTGTTTTTAGCACACTGTACGTGACGATTTTTTTAGAGCATAGAATGGGTATAACGAGCTATCCTTAATAGATTGATGTATTCGAGGACCTTTTTGTAAATATATAAAAGAGGAAGATTCCAACATGAATTGTTTGTTATCTCTAAAGGATTAGGTAGTGTCTTTGATGAAAGCTCCTAAGTGGCTTGATTTTTCCGACTTATTTTGTAACTAATTCACACAAAACATTGACAAGTTGTATATCTCAAGATTCTCCATCAATCACTCTATGAATTAGCAAAGACCACATGAAAATCTGTTTGGATTTTAATTATATATCGCGAACAGACAGATAGAAGTCGCAGATACCATCTGTCTATATTCATATTTAAAAGCTAAATGTTTTTTTTTTTTGTTTTAACGCGCTAATCTCAGGAACTATTGACTTGAATTGAAAACGTATTTAATGTTGGGTAGCATATTTAACGAAGTAGGCTATAAGCTACATAACATCATGGTACGAGCAATAGTAGCGGAGCATCAATGGAAAATGATCCAAAAACCTTCCTTTACGTGCACTGGCTAAACTATTAAAGTTACACAACAGTTGTGTATGACGGAATTATTCCTCTAAAATGCTTCTATAAAAAAGTCTATGGTAGCATATGTCTATCTTTTAAGGTTAACTCACAATAACCTGATTTATGATAATCAAATTGTTCTCATACGTGACGCAATCTACATAAGCTAATTAATCATTACTGCGGCTTAGAACAACGATAACTTTTCGACATCTATATGAAATAGGTTAACAGAATAATAATTACACCAATTAGTTAGTAATTTGCTGGGTAAATAGCAACATGAAAACCCGCCTAAGATTACGTAAATATACATTAATGACCAGTTGGAATAAAACAAGGTACAATTAAAGCTATATTCCAACTGTTTATAATGAAATATCGCATGACTTTTGGCAGTCAATGTGAAAAGTAATAATATGAGGATGTATATTTTTATGTAGTGTACGATAAAAATTCCGTTGAAATGTACTAATAAAATGCCGAGTTAAATTTTATAAAATAAAAGTAATTCCTCATTATAGACTTCTTGGATTTATTTATTTAGGACACTAGGCTTTTCACTCATGTCTTAGTGCTACACACATTTTTGTGGAGTAAAAAAGCAAGCCATTATATGGTTCGAAACTTCTGAAGAGAAACTCCATGTTTTTTCAATATGATGTAGAAATGATTGCGATAGCTGCCACTAAAACAGTAATTGAAGTTTATGGTAAAGTGTTAACTGTAAACAAGTAAAAAAGTTGGTGCAGGAGGTTTCCAGAAGGTGATTTTGACCTTACAGACATACTCAGACTAGAAGACGGGTTCCCAGGTGTTCTCCGTGACAAAAAACAAAAATTTACCCGAAAAGTGGCAAAGAGTCGTCGATAATTGAGCTGAATATATAGTAGATTAATAATTAAAGTTTCTTTCCAAACAAATTAAACTAATTCCAAAGTGAAAATGTTGATTGCTTTTGGGTACCCCTAATATGAGATTACTAAACGTAACACTTACGTAATACTACACATAAAGATGACGTACATATGATGTCCGTAAATTACATAAAAGCTACAATAAAATCATAATTACGTCATAAGTAAAGTAAAAGTAAGTAGCAGCCCCTTAACGACCCACTGCTGGGCACAGGCTTCCTCACTACGAGGAACAAGGGTTGTTAGAGCATAGGCCCACCACGTTGCTCCACTACGGATTGGCAGGCATAGTACACAAATGCACTCTCTATTCCTTCACTCTAATAGTCCGATGTGACGGGAATCCGACACGACCGGAAAGAGATCAGGCGCAGGACCGACGGCTTAACGTGCTCTCCGATGCATGGGGGTGGATCACACCGCCAACTACCCAACTTCGGGCAAATATTGAGAAAATCTTATAATAATAGAAAACTCAATATCGATTTCGAATTGGCCAGACCTGGGACTCGAACCGAGGACCTCATGTCAGTAGTCGAACATGCTAACCACTAGACCAATGAGACCAATTTTCTGCCTTGTACGTCATATAACATCATTTTAAGGTCATCTGATCTCTAATGCGTGTAAATACGCATTAGTGATCAGATGGCTTGTTAAAGACTAGCTTCTCAGTTCATTTACTTATTTTATGTTTTTAGGTACATAAGGTGAGTAGCAGACTGCTAAGGTCCCACCGTTGAGAAGAGGCATCCTCACTCATATGAGAGCACAGAACCACCACGATGCTCCTCGAAAGGTTGGCTGGCTTTAGGTACATATTATAAGATAAACACGGTTAAAATGTTACAAAATTATATATAAAGGTTTAAAAATTATGAATTCTACTATTTTTATCTAGGTGCACTGGTTATTAAATATTAAATGTTGAAGTGCAACTGAATCCCGCGATGTCTGCTTTTCTACTCATATTATGGGGTAAAGAATATGTCGCCATATATATCAATTATGACGATAAGATAGTTAAAAAATGTTATATCTTATTACTTAAGTACAGGTGTAATAAATAACTTTGTTTTAACGCAAACGTTTTTAAATATATTAGTGTCCGTATTAATTTCAATTAGTTTACGTCAAAGAGACATCATAATGATTTTGAGCAATGTCAGAAACAATTTTATTCATCCATTATTTCATATTTCTTGAATTATTAATAATAATGATATCATTTATTTAACAACAAAAGCGTAAATACATATACAACAGTATTTCAAGAATTTATAGTAAGTAACTTATACTATTATATAACACATTATTAAGCAAACCAGATTTATTACAAACATTACTGTTAAATTTGAAAGAATACTTAACTATCTAAAAGCCCTTAAAAGAGACTAACTTCTGGAATACATGCAATATAATATATATTATAATTTATATACCGGAGAATCGTACTTGGCCAACATGCTCAGAATGCTGTTGTTACTTGCCCAAGCCCTTTTCACTAGTGACGCTATACGCATAAAAATCATCAGTTTTCAGCCATTCCTGACGCACTACAATGCCATGGCAAGCCCAACAACATTCTGAACCCGTTATTATATTGGACACGAAGAGCATTCATCGCTGCCAGTGTATAACTGGTCCACAAGGATGCAGGGTAAAAGCTGTGACAAATGGCCTTAAATAAACTAATCTTGGCTTCCTCGCTACAACGAACAAACCGATGAACCAACGTATTATACCTCACCGCCAACGCTCTTCGTTCCCTTTCAATGTCTACATCTTTTTTCAAGTAACCACGTGTCCTAAGTATTTATAATGATCAAGCTGATATTCATTCGTTGGTATACCTTTCACCATGTATTCACACTTTTTCTCATTTCATACCAGTCCATGACTTTTTGCATACCCTTCGCAAGTTTTTATTAACTCTTGAATTGGCCTTACCGTTGGACCCAAGAGAACCATGTCGTCCGCATAACTAAGATTGTTTACACACACATCATCAATCAAGCAATCGGCACGTCTCCCACTACGTTCAACAAATAAGATCATTCACGTAAAGGTTAAACAAGATTGGAGATGTCAGTTCCCCCTACCTCATGCCACATTGAAGCCTGTACTCCGTGGATAAAGCATTTCCCCACCGGACTCAGTTTATTTGGTTTGAGTACCAAAATTTTAGAATCCTCCTAATCCCCAGAGGCACTCCTACTCTCTCAAGTTTATCCCATAGGACATTATATGATACCACGTCAAAGGCCCTTCACAGGACCAATAAACAAGGATACACCAGTGTTCGTCTGTTAGTATAATATTAAGTCCTCTTACACTTCTATACGTATGATGTTCGTAATTAATGTAGATATACTCAACATTATACCTTGTCTACGTAAAATCTTCTAATCTCTGTGTAACCTATTTATCAGATCATTTTAAGGTCATATGTTCACTGGGTTACTTCTTCACGAAAGACTGACGTAGCTACACGACATACGTATTATGTCCGTAAATATCACAAATAAAGTAATCATTGCGTCATGCCTTCGTAAAACTTACCGATCTTTCTATGTCCTATAACATCATTTTAAGGTCATGTATTTGGTTGCATTTTGACGTAAGACTTACGTAATACTACTACACGTAGATATGACATACGTATTCATCTTCATCATCACAACTCCTCCAAAGATTTCCATTATACACGGTCTTGTGCGGTTTGTAACCATCGGCTTCCGGCGACCCTTTTTAGGTCATCTGTCCATCTGGTGGGGGGTCTACCAACGCTGCGCTTACCGGTACGTGGTCGCCACTCCAGTACCTTGGTTCGCCTAGCTATGTGCCCTGCCCATCGCCACTTCAGCTCGGCGACTCTTCGAGCTACGTCGGTAACTCTTGTTCTTCTGCGAATCTCTTCGTTTCGGATTGGATCCCGAAGAGATACTCCGAGCATAACTCGCTCCATCGCCCGCTGTGATCCTGAGCCTCCTAATAAGGCGCATAAGACATACGTATTATGTCCATAAATTTTAAGGTCATGTGTTCACTTGGTCGTTTCGTGACGTAAGACTTATGTAATACAAGTAAATATGACATACATGACCATAAATGACGTAAACAACGTCAATTTTACGTTTTGTCTACGTAAAATTCGCTGTTATTTGTACATCTCAATCTATTTATAAAATTTTATACTAATTTAATAACCGATTTTCATTGAGTATGTAAAAGAAAAGTAAAGCTGAGGTTATTAAATTATCATTTCCTTTACATCTCCGAATGTGTATAAGGATAAAATTTCGTATAACAATAAAAAGGTTCAAATAAGGCTAATGTTATTATTGTTCTGATATAAAACTGTGCGAAGGGTAAATCAAATAAAAAAGGTAAATGACGTTACCGTGTCCCATTCAATTGAAGATTTGTTGAAATGCCTGATTTAGTTTCAACACCCACGAATACGTAAACGACAAACTCAAAAACTTGTTAATCAACTCCTAGTATTAGTTCACACCTTGTTCAAAATTTTGAAATGTAAATAAAATATTTTTTCAATCGATCGAGCATTCATTACGAGCTGACGTAACTAACATTTACATAGTATAAAATAAATTCGCTTTCGCTTATATCTTTTAAACTGTTCAATATATTTTAGAGCAGTTTTCAACATTAGATAGAGGAATTCACGAGGTTTATATGTATAATACATACATATTATAGTATGAAAAAGTCGAGAAATTCAAAGATTTTTGTGTTCTTAAATCGCAAACGCTGGCTAAACTTTAAGAGTTGGATCAAATTAATGTCCTACGAAATTGTATATCTTCAAGAGACCGATGAAAAAGTCCGAGGTATATATTTATCTCTAAAGGACAACCAACAGCAACCATCTTTTATATATAACAAAAATACGTGTTATTTACCAAACTGTTCACGAACTTACTAAATAGAACCTTAGAATTTATTTTATAGATAGTTTTTGTTAAAAAATCTTATATAATTTTATTCGGTATTACAATCATATTAAATTTATATAAGAATTGTATAATTGCATTATTTAAATAGATATAGACAAAATATATTGTACAAAAATAATAATATATTGAATACTTGCTTACTTGCTTAAACACTAATGATTGTCAGTCACATAGTTACGTTCCGTTCTGTCATGCAACAAGTATATTTAGTGTACTAGAATAATATAATTCATTTATGCAATTGTAATATTCATTATCCAATGAAATACTAATTCATAATATCTTTATTCAAATAGGCCTTTACAACACTTTTGAACCGTCAATTATCGTTATATTCATATATTATTTCAATGTACGATTGATGTTGATATTAAAGAACGACTTACAATATAAAGTTACGAGGGCTCCTTCGCGCGCTGTTCTGAGTAGAGCCCACATCAAATTCAGTCGACGTTTTTTTGTCATAATCATTACAATATATATTTAAATTTATTCTATATCGACTAAATCAATTTCTTTTATCTTCAAAGTAGTGCTTCAATTATAGAATGATTTATCAATTAGTTTTCTTTTAATAAACGGTTTCAAATCATCTTTGTAACTTCTTCTGGGACTTTGTTATAAAAACGTAAAATAATATTTTATTTTTCCTTTTCCACAGTCTAATTCTAATATAGGTCTGATGATGGTACTCAAGAACGACTTAAAATCTAAAGCTACGAGGGTTCCGCCCTGATCTGAGGACATCCCACAACAAACTCAGTCGGGTATTTTGTATTTTTTTTGTTACCATCATCATTACAATATCATATTAGTTTAATATATTTCAATTCAAATTAGAGCAGTTCATCCACTCCCACGCGTTTCTATCAACTTTCTTTTAACAAAGACTTTTAATTTATTAATTGACATCTTTAAAACGTCTCGTGAGAGTTTATAATAGAAACGTATACAGTTACACATAATGAGTTGTTAAGGAGTGTCACGTAGAAGTAGAAGACGCACGTATAAGATTTTTTTGAGAAACGAATCTTCTGTATATGTATATTTTTTTTTTCAATTTACGTGAAACAAATGGGGTACTTTTACTTTCTACATTTTAATCCATTACTTTAAACTATCCAAAACCAACAAACATATATATTATATACTGAAACAACTACATTACACACACACAAAACGAGACATTACAGTTTAATTTTATTAATTTTAATATATTTACAAAGAAAATTTCAAAATTTACTAAACACTAGCATTAAAAGAGAGTTAGAGTTGACCGGACAGGGGATCATACTCATACAAAGGATGGGGGGAGTTTATCATATTCAAGCAGAATGCGCGAAGCTGTGCCTTTGGCTAGTCCACAATCTCATATTGAGTGACCCCATATCCTCATTTTTGCTAAATGGACTCCTTACATGAATGACCTAAACGAAGACGGCAAATTGTAGATGTAACCCAGCTAATAAGAAAACCAGGGGCGCTTTGGAATTTCAGGCTGGATATTGGCATAGTGTTTACCTTTAACTAACTTCGACTTATTCCAGAACAAAGTCCAAGCCTTGTCTAGATTCGTTTTTGCAAAAATACACAGATCCTGAGTTGAATTCCTAGTGATCCCGTGAACCCATTCGAATTGCATCCCTAACCAAAGAATCTAATTAAAACTATTTATAATAAAAGTGGATATTTTAGAAGATATCAGAGAAAGAGAAGGCACACTAGTTGGCGTGGTATGTCAAAGTTCCATAAACATCAAGTAGATATCGCCAAATTTAACCACCCATATAGTGTGTCAAAATAAAACAATAATAAGTGAAGTAATCATTTATTAATTTGTTAATACGTTTTAAAATTAAGGCATCCTCGACCTAGCTTAACTAAAATACATTAAACCTACGTTACTTGTGTGATACTGTAAGTATTTAACACATACATTTGTATGGAGACGGTCCATTTTACCGTTGGCTATTATATATCTTAGAACGAATTAAGGAAATTTTAAGTCATTTTAAGTAATTACTTAAAATAACTAGATATTTATAAATTTATATTTAAAAGGGAAATAGACGAAAATGCAATTTAAAGTATGTATTTCAATTTCACAAAATGGCGTCCGTCAAAACGTACGGAAAAAGCGCGCCATTTTACTTGTCAGTGTTGTAGAATTATAACAGATAAAATATTCTTTCCTGTAAATTTTTTTTTAATAATTCACGTGAAAATTTGAACATCAAGGAACTACGAATAAATTCATTCAAAAAAACATTTATTTCTATTATTGATCGAAAAGTGCAATTACTCTGTTGATAACTTCCTTAATGGTCCAAATTGATTTTATATTATGGTACAAAATCTGACATGTTTTTTCTGCAAATTTAAACTGAAAATTTTTTTAACAAATTTTCTATAATAATCTGACATGTAATGAAATTCATTAACTTATTTTATAATATTCTAATCTAATAAAAATTTGATATATGTTTTATGCAAATAAATTTTGGGTTTATTAGCTGTTCCCGGCGGTGTCACAGGTGTAGATATGGGTAAATTCGTTAATAATCTGAACGAATTATACAAGCACATAACAATTATAATTCTGATAATTCGATTTGGTCAATTTCTACGAAATCAGGCCCTACGTGGGGGGAAGGACAGAAACAGCATTTATATATACTTATAAGGGTGTCTTTTATCTTTCCATACATTGATGTACCGTCTCCATTAAAAATGCAATCGTATAATAACAGAAATGCAACATAAACAAAAATAAATATTTGTTTTACCACAGAGAAAACAATATTAATTCAGACTGTATTTGAAAAAGCGACTTAAATTTACAATTACAATCAAAAATGTGTAGAAATAGATATATTTTCATACATTCTCTTGTTCAAGGAACAAATTTGAGTTTCACTGGAGGTATTTAGAAAGTGTAAATATTGCACCTTCAGGATCATTTTTCAAGATCTTTTAAGGCCAATATAGACAAATATACTTTCATACACACCTTTGAAAAGAATCTATGAGTAACATGTTTATATTGTAAAAGAATCTACATAGTGTATGATTATAGGGTCATAAAGGACTTTTAGGGTTATTTATAACGGACTTTTAGGGCCATTGTAGATATATTTTACAAATAATCTATAACAGACAAATATAAGTTGCACTGAACTACTGCTTTTAGAACCTTATTTTCAAAATTTTTAAGGACATTCAAAATTTTTAAAGGTTGAATTCGGTGAATTTAAGAAGTATAAGCATTGGGCTTTTGAAGGTATTTTAGGGCCAATATAGATACATATCCAGACATATACAGGTTGTAGTTTTAGGACCCATTTTCAAGATTTTTAAGACAAACATTTTCTTAAACAATTTTGAAAAGAATATAAGGAACAATGGAGGGTGGAATTTTGGTGAATTTAGGAATTTAGGAGGATCTTTAAAGTCAATATAGACTTATCTTTTCTTAAACATTTTCAAAATGAGGAGGAGCAGCAATTATGAGGAGCGAGGATGAGTCATTTCAATGGAATTTAGTAGATGCAAGCGTGGGGCTATTGGACCTTTAAAGATCTTTTAGTGATTATAATATGATTAATACATTTCGTACACACTTTTGAAAAGAATCGTTTGAGACATTTTATTTTTAATTAACAAGGACGACGATCCGGTCCACGTCTGCGTGGAGCAGACTTCAGTATGTTATCAACACGCAAGATCATTTCGGCTGCTTCAGCAGCTGATAACAGCACTTGACGCTTGACAACGTATGATTCCGTTATTCCGAGTGTCTTCATGTCACCAACGCGGCCATTCTCCATATCTATTAAATTATTTTACTTATACAATAGTGAATAAACCATGTCATCTTTAAATTTTAGATCTGACTTTATTTTATTAATAGATTTAGAGAAAATGTATACAATAACATAAACTTGGTATATACTAAGATAAGAAAAGAAGTAAAATCATAAAGGCAATGTTAATAACAAATTTCTTTACAAATATTATCCTCTTCGCCTTCTTTTTGTTTCTCTCCAATTATTTGCCAAAATTATCAAAATAACATACATACATGCACGTAAGAATGCTGGAGTAAGATATTAGAAAGAGATGGAAAAGGGAGAAAGAGATTGAGACAAAAATTTGTATTGGAACGAGAATATATTTAGACAGATAGAGATAATAGGAAGTGACACTTTTATGATATTATGTTACAGACGAGTGTGTAATATGCTGATGTTATATAAAAGAGATGAAGATGCGAGAGTAAAGAGTAAAGACAGCCAATGAATTGCTCTAACTCAAATAAATTAAATTGATGATGATAAAGAAGTTTATTGGGTATGTTTTCGTGTGCGTGTGTATGTCTGTGTGAGTGTATGCGAGTGAGTGTGAGTGGGTGGGTGCGGGCGCGCGCTCGCGTTTGTGTGTGTGTGTGTGTGTGTGTGTGTGTGCGCGTGCGAGTGTGTGTGCGTGCGAGTGTGTGTGTGCGTGCGAGTGCGTGTGTGTGCGTGCGAGTGCGTGTGTGTGCGTGCGAGTGTGTGTGCGTGCGAGTGTGTGTGTGTGTGTGTGCGTGCGAGTGTGTATGTGTGTGTGTGCGAGTGTGTATGTGTGTGCGTGCGAGTGTGTATGTGTGTGCGTGCGAGTGTGTATGTGTGTGCGTGCGAGTGTGTGTGCGTTTGTGTGTCCTCTTTTTTCTACTCTCTTCTCACTTCTTTTGAATGTAATTTTTAATGGACCACACTACTTCTATAATGTGATATCTCCCACATTAATCATTAGGGACTCATCACATTATTCAAATGAAAAGGAGATATAAAGGCGGTGCAATTTCGTAAAGAGATATACATAATGCCTTACCAAGTCCCATAGTGTTCTCCCCTTGGGCATGATGAGCTCGAAGCCTGGCTATGAGTTCAGCGCTGTCATATCCGGCGTTGTCAGCCACAGCGGAAGGCAGCCTTCTAAGGGCTACAGCAAAGGCTTCAGCTGCAATTGCCTCCTTTCCAGGTGTTCGAGCAGCCACTTTGGATACAGCGTCCGCCATCAGCATCTCACTTGCACCTGATAATTATATCCGTAATTCTTTTTTATCTGTTCGTGTAGTTCCCGACTCAATGAAATTGTGGCGAATTCGTTTTTACGAGTCTATTTCGCGAAATTTAAAACATTGCGACGAGTGAACTGTCAAAGTTGAAGTCGTTATTTTTCTGAAATTTTCAAATTGTCCGTGCAATTTTCCTAAATGTCATTTCCATTAGTCATTGTACCTTTAAAGATAAATAGCGACGTAAATAAAGCAGTTAATAAAACCATCAGTTAATAGGGACATTAATAGGTTCTTTGCATTTATTATTAATAATAGTTAAACACATATTTGATTTACTCTTTACAATTTTTTTAAAGAAATCTCGCTTTACCTTTTAAACCAGGTAAGTTCTCTATGCCCACTGAATTAGGAATGCCCGATAGGACTACTAAACCAGGAAAACCCAATTAGGCTAGCCTAATATGACCCCTGGACTAGTAAAACCGGCAAAGACCCTAAAGCTAGAAAATCCGCTGTGAATCCTGTAGTTGGAAAACCGGCTATGACCCCTAGACCTATGACCATAAACAAGGAAAACCAGCTGTGGCCCATGCACTAAGAGAAATCTCTATGACCACAAACTAAGAAAGCTCAATATGGCATCATAAATATGAAAATTCTATATAACCATGCTAGGAATTCCCGCTATGATGTCTAAACTAGAAAAGCTATGATCACAAACTAGGAATACCTGCTATGATCCCTGAACTAGGAGAAGCTATGATCACAAACTAGGAATACTTGGTACAATCACTAAACTAGGAGAAGCTACGATCACAAACTAGGAATACTTGCTACGATCCTTAAACTAGGAGAAGCTATGATCACAAACTAGGAATACATGCTATGATCCCTAAACTAAGAGAAACTATGATCACAAACTAGGAATACTTGCTACAATCCCTAAACCAGGAAAAGTTACGATCACAAACTTGGAATACTTGCTATGACCTGCAAACTAGAAATTCCTGCTATGGCACCATAATTATAAAAGCCTTATATAGCAATTTTACTAGGAAACCCTGCTATAACCCATAAAGTAGGAAACTCTATGACCATAAATTAAGGAAGCCTGCTAAGACCCCATAAATTGGAAAGCCTACTAAATCAGGCCAGTATATTCATATGGCTCACCTTAATTTTATAAAGCAGAGATGTATATGGAATATGTACATATTATACACTTTGTTTTTTTTGTAGGTTGTAAGTTCCTGTTGTTGGTCTATCACACTTACCACCACCAAAGATGACCTTTGGCTCCCTCACAGTAGCAGCAAGTACACATAAAGCATCATGAAGGGAACGCTCAGCTTCATCAATCACTTGTTGTGTGGCACCTCGGATAACAATAGTACAAGCAGATCCCAACTCCACACCAGAGAAACGGATGAGGCACTCATCACCAATCAGCACCTACAGATAAATACATAGATGAGCAACTAGTTTAACATTGTAACTGTCTATAGCTTAGAAATTTTTATCCTAAGCCTCAGGTGTCAGCACACAGCTTCTACAATTTTAATATGATATTAATATGAATAATAGCCTTTTATCATCTTTATATTATTAGTAGAAATTTATTTGTATGCATAATTATGAAGATTACTCACTTGTTCTATATATATTTCTTTTGTATTGTATATTTTATTTCATAACAACTTTAATTTATAAAACCACTCACTTGTTCAATAAGTTTGCAGTGTCCCAGTTTGACTTTGTCGGGTGAGTCAAATGTTGATACAATCTCACCACCAGTGACTAATGCAAGACGTTCAATACCATCAAAATCAGCATGCTCAATAGCCATGACACCTGCATCAGCGAACAACTGCTCTGGATAATTGTAGATGAGCTGCCTAAAATACAACACATAAAAATGTTTCATTAAATATAAAATATATACTCCAATTCAAATTCTATATGATGATAATTAAAACAGCCCTCCCAAGTGTTGAGAATAACAAAAACTTGAATTAAAAAATATTTGATGAAGTCTAAACCGAGATTTATAATACAAACTACATTTTTTACTATACACGTAAAAAATTTTAAAAGGAAACGTCTTTAGGCGCATGAGGGTAAATTTTTTACAGATGAAACGCATGATTAGCGTCACGAAGATGTGCAGCGTTTTTATGCTAATTCGTTTGAAGTTCTTCATATAATAATTTAATATTATATTAAATATATATCATAATTCTTAATTCTAAATTCTTAATTTCAAAAACATATAAAAAATAATTTCTGGTATATAAAACAAAAAGTGGTATTGTTACAATTTGTCATTTGAGATTTCAATAAATTATTTGTATTAATTTTCGACACATATCTTCCCTTTTCCCTTCCTCTAAGTCTCGAAAATCGTTTCCGATTTCTATAAATATAAACAAGACTTAAAAATTGGTTTGCCAAATAAGTTTCACTTCTGACATGTGCACTTTGTACGCAAGCACTTTTAATCTTTTTTTATGTGACACATCTATATGCTATGCCTTAACGAAGAGTCCCCGGAGCGCTTCCCTTTCCACTCAATTTGGAGATTAGTCACGTCTTTCCTAATGTATACAGTATTTATTATTCACTATAGAACACATAACCCCTGTCTTACTTAACTTTCCGGCCCTTAGTATCAAATCAAATCAAAATATCTTTATTCAAATAGGCATATATATATTTTTTTTTCTTTTCCACTCTAATTCTAATGTACGTCTGATGATGGTACTCCAGAATGACTTAAAATCTAAAGTTACGAGGGTTCCTTCGCGCCCTGATCCGAAATGAAGCCACAACAAACTCATTCGGGTATTTTGTTTTTTTGTTACCATCATCATTACAATATCATATTAGTTTAATATATTTCAATTCAAATTAGAGCAGTTCGTTCACTCCCACGCGTTTCTATCGTCTAAGTACTCTTGCAACTTATAATACGATTTTTCTATCAACTTTCTTTTAACAAAGACTTTGAATTTATTAAATGACATCTCTAAAACGTCTTGTGGCAGTTTATTATAGAAACTTATACAGTTACCATTAAATGAGTTAATTTTATAAAAAAAATTACGCGTGACCTTAACAGGGGTACTAAATGACCCTACTTTTTTTGTATGGAAATTGTAAACAGTCATCGGGAGATCACATACTGTTGTGCTGTTTTTATGATTATTATGGAGAAAGTTATTCTAATATTCAAGTTTAAATTAAAACTATTATATGGGGGATTTCAAATGACCAGTTTCGGGCCGACTGGGTTAAACAATTGGAAATTGTTTCATATCTCAAGCGCGTCACGGCGGATTGGACTTAGAAAAATAGTAAGTAGCATCCCATGGCACAATTATAGGGGCCTAAGACATTCCAAGACGTTCTTGGATGCAGTAAGACCAGGCTTCATGAATTTTTAAAAACTTAAGCAGAAGACAGGTAATGTATGCAGTGGCAATTGCAACGGGCCACTACAGTACAAAGGCTATGTTAAAAACCATGGGCATTGCGGAAGACTCTACCTGCAGAGACTGCAATGAGAAAGAGGAGAGGATAAGGCACTTATTGTGCGAATGCAATGGCTAGGACATGAATGAGTCTGCTGGGAGTGGCCTATCCGCAACTATCCAGAAGACTTTAACGGCTCCAGCCTGAAGCCTACTCTCAAACTTCTGGAATGGGTTTTTGAGTACATTTAGGGGAGATTAAAGGATGGGGCGCATACAAAAGATCCACAAGGGTTGAAGTGCATCCGCTGCCTCAGTGGGCACCACCGCGAAATAATAATAATAAGTAGCAGCCCATTAACGTCCCACTACTGGGCACAGGCCTCCTCACTCATGTGAGAGAGGGTTTTTAGAGCATAGACCCACCACGCTGCTCCACTGCGTATTGGCAGGCATAGTATTCCTTTACTCTCATAAACCGATGTGACGGTAATCCGTCACAACCGGAGAAAGACCAACAGCTTAATGTGCTTTCCGAGGCACGGGTCACACGGCCAACTTCCCAACTTTGGACAAATATTGAGAACATCTTATTAGAAAACTCAATATCCATTTTTAAATTGACATTTTGCCATTTTGTCTGTAGTCGAACACTAGACCAATGAGGGAGAACAGAAAATGTAGTTTGTTAAATTTATGTATGGAAATTAAAATGTATCAAGTGAAATCAAATCCAAAACCTCTATTGCACCAGTTAAACACTATTGAAAGTGACATAATTGTCTTTTTAAATAATGCTTTTGTTTAGGGAAAATCAGTTCATTTGTTTCAAAGTCTATTTGTATATATCTTATATATGTAGATCAATAACTCACCTGTTAATAAACACATTGCATTTGTGTGCTAGGATTTTGTTGACTTTGTCCTTCATCTTCTCCTTTTCCGCCACTTCGAGTTCAGCAATTTTAGCCATCGAGTCCACTTTGATTGTCGATCCAAACACTTTTATCTTGTCAGTGTCCATTGGAGTATTAGCTATGAGTATGTTGGCATTTTCTAGCCTCTTGGGTTGGTGGACACCAACCTTGAATTTAAAAGTAACAAATTATTATAATATTATTGCATTTTTTCATACTTATAAATCAGTTTACACTAAATCACATCAACCATAATTCAGTTATGTGGACAGTAACGAAGGTATCAAAAGAACCCAATTCATTTGTATGGAAATCCGTAAAAGTTATCGGAACATCATCTGCATACTGTTGCGCTTCCATGATTACATGATTAATATTGCAAAAATATAAACAATACTTCTGCGAATACTCAAGTTATTAAATTAAAACTCATATATGAAGGATTGCAATCCCCACTTCAGGCCTGTTACGCTAACAACTCCTAACCTACAACCCACCGTCAAATTATCAGCTTAGGTGTTTGGGGGAAGTTAGGGGAGGCTAAAAGATACACAAAAGGTTCATAAGGGTCAAAGTGCATCCAACTCAGTGGGATCCATCTGGAATAACTCACTCAACATGAGGTGAGATCACAGTTGAGTTCTAACTTATACAAATATAAAAAATTATAAAAGTTTAATAACCAATTTCAACAAAATAAAAATCCAAAATATTCTTTATCCAAGTAGACTCAGGAAGTGCTTTTGAATTCCCGTTAGACAGTTGGTAAAAATCTACCAACGGTTCAGAAAGTTGATTACTCTGTGAAGATCCAGCAAGAAACTCAAGTTATCAACGTTTAAATATAGTTTTTGTAGGTCACAATGTGTTTAGCTTTTGTGTGCAACTGGAATCAAGTCCAAACGTCTTTGTGCCTTATTATTATTGCGCTGTGGGGCCCACTGAGGCAGCGGATGCACTTCAACCCTTGTGGATCTTGTCTGTGTCTCATCCTTTTAGTCTCCCCTAAATGTACTCAAAAACCCATTTCAAAAGCCTGAGAGTAGTCTTTATGTTGCAGCCGTCAAAGTCTAAAGTCATCTAGTTGTAGATAGGCCACTCCCAGTAAACTCATTTGTATCCTAACCAAGCCATTGCATTCACACAGTAGGTGCCTTATTGTCACCTCTTCTTCATTGCAGACTCTGCCAGTAGAGGTATTCAAAATGTGTTTGCTCAACCTGACAAATGATTCCTAAACATTACAAGTTTTATTTTTATTTCTTGTTTGAAAATAATGTATTGTACAAACAAACATATTTGATATTAGAATATGTACATACCTTTTTATTTAAAAGAAACCCTTCATCCAGGAATGACTCCTCCAATAATCCACCAGAAATTTTGATAATTTGTATTGCCTTAAGATTTCCAGAGCCTTTAAGGCGGAGAACTGCATCTACTGCTAACTTGGTAAAATGTCTAAAATGAATAAAATTTGACAATTAAATAATGTTTTAATAAATAATAAATATTAAACAGATTAAGACCCTTCCCACAAGTCCAGACTCAAGATAAATTAGAACATTTGCACAAATAAGTAAGAATGCTCCACTGATGCAAGTCAAGGGCGCCATATTGGTTTTGGCTGCTCTACAGAGTTCCTTAGTGTGACTGTAATGCAACATGTACTGCATGTTTGATGAAGATACATCAGACTGATAAGAGCATAGCGAGACTGTAATGCAACATGCAATGGACAAAAACAACATGCAGGTAAGAGCATAGATATCTATGGTGTGAATACAAATTCAAAGGTCCTAGTAAGACTACCCATTTTTTCTAATTCTACCCAAAATATCTAATCACCAAATCAAATGTAACATAACTGTGTTATATAAAATATTAAAGATATATACTTACTCTTTATGGTTTGACAGAATCTTAGAGCTTAATGTAGTACGAGCAATGTTCTCCAAATCAGCCCGTAAAGCAGCTTCATTCATGTTCTTTTCATGGTCAAAGCTGGCATTTGCGAGGGCCTGTCTAGCTGCTTCAACAGATATACGCCATCCAGCTATAATAGTCTGCGGGTGGAGTTTCTGTTCAATCAACTTCTCCGCTTCCCTGAGTAATTCTGCAGCTGTAAAGTAAAACCAAAGATAATCACTGATTAATATTAAAATATTTAATTTCATATTAAACTTGGCAAAGACAAAGTATGTTGAATACACTTTGCCAACTTTGTACAAATATTCAAATTAATAAGATTCCTCTCAAGAAAGTTAAATCTACAGAATTCTTAGGTATAACAATAGACTCAGGGCTTCAGTGGTGTGCTCATATGAAGACTCTATTGAGTAAACTTAGTTCAGCTGCACTTGCTGTTAGAAAAGTTAGACCATACACTGTTGAGGAAGCTGCCAAAATGGTGTATTTCGCTTATTTTCATAGCATTATGTTTTACAACATTCTTACTATACAATACAAATTACCAAAATTTCTGGTGGAATATTGGAGGAGTCTTTCCTGGATGAAGGGTTTCTTTACTGTTATGGGGTAATCTTTATTTTCCAAGAATAAGTGAAATTGGGATCATGTGCAACATCAATTCTCGCAATATGTATTTAATAATATTGTATACATCCAAGATAAATATACACTAATACAGTAAAAAAAGAGAAATACATAATTTTAATACAAGAAATAAAAATTTTTTTTTTTTTTTTGCAAGATCAGTGTACAAAACACAATTTACCATACAATGGCATACAACATCTACAATAGGACAATATAATATTATTTTGAAATAATTGTTATATAAGAAATATGAGTGATATATTACCATATAAGTTTTACTCTAATTAGCATGTAAGAGTGTACAATAAAGTAAATACAAAATAAATTAATAAATATAAATTTCTTATACTTGGTAAATTTTATAGTGAAACAGACCTGCTTATTCAATATGCTGATATAATAAATGATTCTATTGCAGTAAATAAATAAAAGAAATATTTGATTTAAGAGGATACTTTTTACACAGGAGGTCATAACATACCTAGGACTGTAACTGAGGTTGTGCCATCACCAACTTCATCATCTTGAACCTTTGACATATCTACTAGGATCTTTGCAGCTGGATTGTCAATACCAATTGATTTAAGTATAGTAGCTCCATCATTTGTGACTTCAACCTATAAATATTATTTTTAATTAACTGCCAGATTAAGTAAGTAAATAAAACAGTTATGATGATTTTTACAACCTGGAATAACAGACTATGTGGAATCACTAAGAACAGCTAGTAATGTATAAGCTGTAAAAATCAAATTTATTTATATTATATACCATTTATGTAATCCTTTGCTTTGTATGTACCTGAACACCTAAACAATTGGACTGGATTTTGATGATTGTTTTATGTATTTAAATTGATTCAAGATTAGATTCGATTGACAATTGGAGGATGTCTCCATATATGCAGGTGATACATTAGGAACAACTACACTGAATACATATATATAAATTCTGACTGATATTCTAATAGACTGGACTGATTTTGACGAAATTTTGTTTGTTTAGGTGGATTAAAGAACAGCTTAGATTTACCATTCCATCCGGATGTCCGAATATTTCTTCGGGATGTAGAATTATGTAGGTGGACCACCAAGAATTAATTTTAAAATTTAGGTACATTGCTCATGGAAATACAATGATAAGAACATACCTGACCAGAATTTCTGCCCATAGAAACTAATATTTTGTCCATGCCTTTTGGCCCGAGAGTACTTTTTACGAGATCGCCAATAGCTATAGCTCCAATGAAACTGGACATTCGAGCTATTTCGGCTTTTTCTTCTTCGGCCTCATTCTTCAAAATTCTGATGGGATTAAGTGAAACCTGAAAGTAATTAAAGGGTAAATTGAGAATATCTGAACATGTGCGGCTCCGAAATTTCTATACAGTTTTTATTACACAAAGTTATATAAATACAAATACACATATGTGACAGTTATTGGAAAACATACCATTTTTATGATTTATATTATTCCTGCTGTTATATACTGAAAAAAATTCTAACCAAATTATTAAATTTCTTTTGTTAAACCAGAGCTATCGCATCACGCATGAATGAAATGGTATAGACAATAAAGATTATTTTTTAAATATTATTTACCTCTGTAATGGAACAGGTAAACGTTTTGGACCATACAGTCTACACTTTCAATGAGATTACAAGATTTCAACTAGAAAAGAATCACATATGACATCTAATTACAATTAAACTTAAATAGACTGAAAATAAATCCATATATTTACTGGAAAATAAATCTATTTTGGTACGTACTACATAAAGAAAATCAAACAATGGACTCTTGCTAATTTCTTTAATCACCTCAATGATTAATATGAATCTTTTGTTGTGTCATTTGAGCTGCAAGCTTTTGTTAATAGACATAAAATATTTAAATGTATAGCACAAAATATTAGCACTTAAATTGAAATAAATAATAAATTTTACATTTAAAAATAAACATTCAAATTAGTTCTGGTTTAGGAAAAAAAAATATTTTATAAATTATCATATCGTACTTTATGATTATTTAAAAAAAAATCAGATATTATCCATATAGCTTTTAACGTAAAACGTCTTTAAAATCGCATTCATTGAGAAGCAATAAAAAACTAATAATAAAAAAATCGGGGAACATAGTGTTATAAGTACATATCTGTCATCTCCACCTGACATTAAATCACACTACTGAATAGCTAAAGAATCAAAGAATTTATTACGCTAAGTAAGGACCACAAGAATTCGCGCGTTGCCAATAGGCAAGCCTGCTATTTTGAAGCTATTATCCCTTATGACACGTATTCACGTCCAAGAAACCGCCGCGTTTATAACATAGCCACGGACCATTTTTTATTTTATTTTAAAGGTTATCTTAAACTCAATATATAAAAAAATAAATTGTCGGCACCACATATTACTAAACAAACTAAATTAAAAATTGCTTTTTGTTAATAAATGTTGAAACGTGACTCTCTTATCTAAAACCTTTGCCTTTCCTAATAAAGAAATAGTCAAAATAAAAAATAGATCTACTAAATGCCAATTGTGTTCGCCATATTTGTTTGTGAATAGTGATCGTGATTGAATCTATCTACAATTTCTTAGTTCCTATCCAAAGGCTTCTAGCTTTTATAAGTTTATCTTAACCTTAAAATAATAGAGAAATCAAGATGGAAAACCCTAGTGGAACCCAAGGGCCGAGAGTAAGCGACAAACGTTTGGCTCAAACCCAGGCAAAAGTTGATGAAGTTGTTGGAATTATGCGTGTCAACGTTGAGAAAGTTTTGGAGAGAGACCAGAAGTTGTCCGAACTGGACAATAGGGCGGATGCTCTCCAACATGGAGCAGCTCAGTTCGAACAACAGGCGGGTAAGCTGAAAAGGAAGTATTGGTGGCAGAATTTAAAAATGATGTTAATCATTGCCGCTGTGGGAGCGGTGCTTCTTATCATAATCATTGTGTGGGCGACGTCCGGTTCCAGTTCTTCATCGACGCCGGCTCCTACACCAGCTCCTACGCCTGCACCAGTGGCCAATGACCCATCAGGACGATAATCTACAACGATGATGTCAGATCTGGGTGAAGTTTGTGGCGTTTTTTTTTTTAGATAACTGGAATTATAATTACAAATAGTAACAGGAGATGAAAAATGCATTTTGTACAATAAAATATTAAAGATGTTAGATAAAGGATGGTGAGTCACAACAGTTTGCTAAGTACTGATACTGAACCTGTATGGTGGAACAGATATATAAATGTTTACAATTATATACTCCCAGACAATCCCCTTTTAACTCTACAATACAGAATTCTAGAGATTATTCTTAAGAGGTTATAAAAGGAGTTCTAATTCATTAATAGGAAAGTTGTTGTCTGGTGACTACTTTGTACACCCTACAAACATTAAGTTTACAATTTGTATTGCTCTCTGTATTTCATCTGATCCCTATCTCTGAAAAAGTCCCGCTATGAAATTTAGTTGGTTTCAAAAGTTTGTAAAAATATATTATTGAGTTCATTGTCTAGACTCAACAGAAATTCTTCTAGACTGGATAATGGGGAAATGTTAACAGTAAGCAAATATATTTAAATAAATTATAAGAATACCAGTGAAATACTAAAAAAATGCCACAAACTTTTCACTGACTCAGTAACTACATTTTTCAACAGCTATCATATGATTCACACAAATCTTTTGACTGATTTTTGAAATAAAAACAATATTTTGTACTACCTTCAAATTTGTAACATTTTTTATACTTCTCAGAAATCTTTACATTTTACAATAAGCCTGTGCTATAAATTTTGGAGTATATATCTTATACAATAACTATTTTTGTATACCAATGTTTAGAAAATCAGTAAATTTATTAATAGCATATAATGCTGTGTCAAGTATATATTAAATAAACACATATTGGATGGAGCTGTAAAACAATTATACTTGTTTAAAAGCAGTACTTATATTCATTTATAAATAAAATTACCACTTTCTTTTATTTAAATGTAATAGCTTTATTTATACTAACACTGTTTTCTCTTTCTTTATGTATAATATATTGCTTCAGTAAAGTAGTAAGTGAGTATAATCACCTTTTAAATACATAAATGAAACTGCAGTGTGTGATTATTCTAAATAAATTACGAATTAACAATAAGAAATCATTCCCTGAATTGAAAGTTACTAGAAGATTAATTTTGTAGTTAAGACTATATAGAAGTAAAGAGGCGATATTTATTTTTGCTATCTATAAAAAGTATGCACCTGATATTTATAATGACCATGAGTACTGTAATGTTAATAATTAGTGACCAAAAAACATCTAAGATGTTTTTATAGTTGTTATTGATGTGAGGTGATCTAAACAAACTGAATTTATCATTAAATATATACTATGGTAAAGGTATTTCTATATGTTAAAATACTTTAAAATTTATAATATGTTAATATATCTTCTAATGATCAATGTTGCTTCTATGTTGCTTGTGTAAAATCCAATTAAGCACAATTTGTATTAACAACTAAAGCACAAATAAGGTGTTAATTAGTTTGTAATGTGATATTGTATCATTACTTATTTACATCATTTTTCCTCAACCTTTGATACTTTTATTATTATGAGAACAAAATTAGTTTTCTCTTTATGCATTGTTCAGACATTTAAAATGGCATATAGTACACCATTCATGGAAGAAAGACATAAGTGTAAATAAATTATTTTCTTATTGTGCTTTATTCAAAGTGGTGAAAGCCATATCACAGTCCATTCATATGAAGAAAAATGTAAGTGAAAAATAATTAATTTATCTTTGTGCTGTATTTAAAAGTTGAATAGGCCACATAACATTTATGGTCCACATCAACATTCTCATTGCCTGCATTAATATCTTCATAAAATTTGTGGCCTTTCTATAAGAAAAGCTTGCCTACCCATGGTTTATACAGTTGAAATCAGGTTATTACTCTCTTAAATGATTATATTCACAATGGACTTTTTAGGAGTCTTGTTTTAGTAATAAAGGTTATGTAATTTATGAAAGGGAAATAGCATATATTTTTGTTAAAAATGTTTTTATATGATATGTGACAGTTTATATAACAATATGATATACTACTTTCTTCCAAAAATGGTGTTATAACTTGGATTTCATACTTTTAAGACACAATTATGGTTTTTTGAGTAATGTATTCTATTTTCTGCTAAACAAAGGTTGAGAAATGATAGTATATATTATATTTTTCTTGCATTTCTTATAAGTTTCCCTAACAGCCATTGGGACCAATAATAACTGTTTATTATATTATATAAGGTCCACGATTCAATATTATCTTCATAGTTAAAACTAAGATGTACATTAAATCTAAATTGTCTTTAACCAGTTGTTTTGTATTGTATGAAATAAATATTTATTCTTCCAACCTGTGATTTATGTGTGACTAATTCTTATCAACATTTTCAAGATTTCTTGACGTTTTATCAGTTGTGTTACAAGATAAGGTAACAAAAGACATACTATGTCAATGATAAATGTAAATCTAAATTTGTTGCAAAATTTAAACCTTAATTACCCTTGTCTTAACATGATATTAAATGAAGTCGCCTCTGCTGTCTATTTTCTTAGATGTCTTATGTCAATGGTTTTTAATGCAGCAATAGCTATCTATTGCTGTGTGTGTGTGATTCAAGAGGAAGGTTTATATATAAATGTAGTAGAGAAAAGCCGTGAAACTAAAAGATTTGTGATCTCTATTTTTGTGCTTTTAATGAGTAGATAGATAAAATTAATGTGCTTTGAAATCTTTACTAATATTATAAATGTGAAAGTAACTCTGTCATGCTTTCACATCAAAACTACTGATCTGATTTAAATTATATTTGGTACACAAATGGCCTAGCGCCTAAGAAAGGACAGGCTACTTTTGAATTACACTAAGAACAAAAGTCCCCATGTTCTCAAGGGATGCAGATATATAAGCAAATTAATGAAAGTTTTAACAAAAAAAGAACCGCCTTAAAAACAAACTTACAAATATATTAATATGCTCTAAAAAGTAAGAAATAATTGCCTATTCTTTTATAGTGTTCTTCGTATTCTTATATTCGGAGTCGACGTCAGCCAAGGTAGTTGTTCCCCGCGTGTCCACTTGGCAGCTCCCGCATCTCTCACCTATAGCTATATATGTAGGCACCTCGGCTGATACCGACTCCAAATATAAGAATACGCAGAATACGCAATTATTTCTTACTTTTTAGAGCATATATAATATATTTGTAAGTTTGTTTTGAAGGCGGTTCTTTTTTTTGTTAAAATTTTTATTTATTTTTTGATTTTTAATGAATCTGAAGTATACTAACAAATTTGCCTCAATATGTGTACACCTAAAAACGTGTTGCAATGCAGCAACAAACGTAAGCTCATTGCTATTTGATTACAGACACTTATATTTTCTGCCATAAACCGCACCCTTACTGTAAGCCGTTGAGGAGATCCATTGATCTTCATATTTAACTACGACTAGCACTTGACCATACCCAAGTTACGGTAGGCAACTCAAATATCTGGATAGCCTATAGAAGATTTTGTCGAGTTCCGTCACTTTGTCATGGAATCCACCATTAGAACCTGACCAAACTATCACAAAACAACCCTTGAAGTATATCCTTTCCAATAAAAAAATAATCATCGTGATCTTGAGTTATTCGTCCATTTGTCGCGAACATGCTTAATGCAAATTTAACACTTATCCGGTTTTCCCACGGATGCCATCATCAGAACTGGACTAAAAAAATGGGACCCTATGACGAGCACCACCGTTCATTTAAAAGACCCAATCCACCCAATCAGGAGATATGAGATACAAACAAAAAAATGCAGACGAATTGATAACCTCCTTTTTCTGAAGTCGATTATAAAGGGAGATTTCCTTTACCTTTCAACCTTTAATTCAGGTTTTTTTAGCAAAGTAAACTTGCACTAATAACAGTATAACGAAATCAAGAACTACTCTAGGAACAGCTAGTCTTATAAAGAATGATAAAAAAAATACAGACGAATTGATAACCTTTTTTTAAAGTCGGTTAAAAAAGTCTGGGATAATATATATTTAACACTAGAGGATAACCCACTAACCATTATTATCTTTTATATATAACACAACAAATGTGTTATTTACAAAGCTATTTATACAATACAGTATTATTCTTTATCCACTTAAATACAATGCATACGTTGTATATTAATACTGATTTTCCCCAAATTATTACTTAAGGGGAAACGGGTATGATGACGATAACGAGGTGATGGATGTCGTGGAGGGCTTTTTGCTGGATTAAGACAAAACTTTTTTTTTTAGAGACAGGCTTTGGAAGCGCTGGACTCTGTGTGTAGAGACTTTACTTTACTTAGTCATTATATTCTATCTCATTTTCTTAAGAGTGCCATTTTAAAAATTTTTGTCTTTGAACGGAATGTCCGATTGTAGTATTTTATAGATATTTAATAAGATAAGGATTAATACAGAGGTATGAATAATAGACTGCCTCATTGGTCTAGTGGTTAGCATGTTCGACTACAGACATGAGGTCCTGGGTTCGAGTCCCGGGTCGGGCCAATCCAAAAATGGATATTGAGTTTTCTATTAAGATTTTCTCAATATTTGCCCGAAGNCTTACCTTACCTTATGAATAATATGTTTTGATTATGGCCGGCACTTTTATTAAATGTAAAAGAGTAGTCATAGTGGTATAACTACAGTAGTTGGACATATGGTATCGCGGATTTTTTTGTAAATTAATATTTTCTATAATACTGTAGAACATTTTTTTGTTCTATCATCAATAGTTTCAGCTCGGGTTACATTAATACATTTTAATTAGGGCTCCCTATTTTTTTTGTGAAAGTAACAGATTATTATATCACTCAGTGAAAATGCAGCTTTCTAATGGTAATGTTTTTTTTCGTATCAGTCCATTAGTTTTGGTGTAAACACGTTACAAGCATACATACAAAATCACAAACGTTTCCTCTTTATAATATTAGTTTAGATATATAGAAGGTTCTAGATCTACGATTTATAGATCGTATCAGTGTATTTCCAATTCCGCAGTCTGTTATTCACTTTGTTTACTAAATAGGTATTGTATATTGCCTCACATTCCAATTGCACTTGTTAGCATTCAATTTAATGTTTGTTAACTAACGCCAACGATTATTAACTTTGTTAAAGCGCAAATATTCGCCTAGTTTTTGCCCGCGTTGAGTCCTATAAATAATGCTGGCACGTAATTTTTAATGAAAAACAGGTTTTTTGTTCCTTTTAATTAATCCCTTTAAGTATCCTCGTTAGATCAACAATGTAAATAAAAATGAAACCCATACTAATATTATAAAGCTGAAGTGTTTAGTTGAAAGTGAAATTCTCAGGAACTACTGGTTCGAATTGAAGTATTCTTGTAGTATTGTATAGCCCATTCATCACATTTTTGCCTTTATTCCACTAGGTGGGGTCGGCACAGCATGTTTCCTTTCGCCACTTCACTCTATCCGCTGTCATTTCTACATTCACACCCCTTACACACATATCCTCTTTCACACGATTCATCCACATTTTTTTTGGTCGCCCTCTCCCGGCCCTGCCGCTTACCATCATGTTTAGCACCCTCTTGCATACATGGCTATCCTTCCTTCTCATTACATGTCCATACCAGGATAGCCTTCCACTCCTTAACTTCTCGGTCACTGGTGCTACTTTCACACTTTCTCTAATATACTCATTCCTAAACATATCTAATTTTGTCACTCCACACATCCATCTCAACATTCGCATCTTCGCTGCATGCAATTTCCTTTCATTCTCCCCTTTGGTTGCCCAGCACTCTCATCCATACAGGATGAGAGGTCTTACGATTGTCTTATAAATTTTCCTCTTTGGTTTGAGGGGCATTCTGGCATCGCAAATTGTTCCCGAGACCTGCCTCCACTTCATCCAACCTGCATTTATCCTGCTAGTAACATCTCGGTCAATGCCGCCGTCGTTTTGGAAGATAGAGCCGAGGTAACGGAAATCTGAGCAAACTCGAAGGGAAACACCATCTAAGACAATCGAAGAAAAACTGGATGGATCCCCGAAATCACAGAACAGATGTTCTGTTTTGGTCCTATTGATCTTCAACCCTGCGTTTTCCAGTTTTTCCTGCCATATTTCTAGCCTTCTCTGTACCTCAGCTCCATCCTCTCCAACAAGCACAATGTCATCGGCAAACAGCATGCACCAGGGTGCTTCCTCTTGTATGTTTGATGTCAGTGCATCCATTACCAGGAGGAACAAAAAAGGGCTTAAAGCCGATCCCTGATGCAAACCTACGCCCACATTGAATTTGTTAGTTTCGCCGGCTGCGGAGCGAACGTATGTAGTTGCTCTACCGTACATAGCACGGATAAGACGCAGGTATTTCCCAGGCACTCTTTTCTCTTTCAAAGCCCACCACAAGACTTCACGGGGTACCCTATCATATGCCTTCTCCAGATCAACGAATACCATATGCAAGTTCTTATGTACTCGTTTGTACTTTTCGCAAAGTTGGCGAAGTGAGAATATGGCATCCGTTGTTCCACGTCCTGGCATGAATCCAAACTGATTCTCTGTCACATTCGTCTCTTCTCTCATTCGTCTAGCAACAATCTTCTCCCATACTTTCATGCTGTGTGACATGAGCTTTATTCCTCTATAACTGTTACAGTCCTGTACATCACCCTTGTTTTTGAAAATAGGCACCAGCGAACTGATACACCATTNCCATCAGCTAAGTCCAGATCCGTTTGTCATTAACAAAGTCACCTATACTATAGTAGGCCTTCTGTATAAGGATTTTTTTTAGAACCATGCTAAATTTTGCATCCGGCAGTTCCGTTATTGTGTTTGGGATTTTATTATAATAGCGAATCCCATTGCCAATAAAGGACTTGCTGGTCTTAGCTAGTCTTAAGAAGTCCGATTGTAGCTTTTCTTTTCTCCTTGTATTATACATGTGACAATCAGACTTCTTCTTCACTAGGTGTAAATGCTTACGTATGTACAAAATATTTATATATTTTGCACTCTGTGCAATGAAGTTTATAAATAAATAAATATATATGTATACTGATTGAAGCGTCATAATACCGGCCTTAAAATAATTTCGCAATGAGTCACGCGGTCTTTTACCAAAAACTGCTCTAACTGCTCTATTTTGTAGAATAAAAGTATATGAATATACTATGTTTTTGTTTTTTATAGTAGTTTTTAGGATTACGAAAATAATAATACCGCGGTTTATTAGCGGTTGAATTGTTGACGTGTAATTGTAAAATCGTAAGAAGCCTTTGGAGAAATGTCACATTAATTATAAGACAACCCACAGATTAAGTAAAAATGTAGAATAGGTAATTTGTGATAAAGCCAACTTTTGGCCGTACATGGGGTTTGTATAGTCAAAAGTTTGAAAAACTCTGGAAGATCTGGAGATCAAAGTGGAGTACTAACTTGTATAAATTAAAAAAAAACCTTAGATATTCACGACGTCTCAGCTCGGGTCAACGACCTCTAGCTAGCTAAGAAAGCTGTTAAATTTTTTGTTTCATTGCTAATTTTAATAAAAATCAGGATTGCTTTTTTCTTCCCATCATCAAAGGTGTCATTAGTACAATCATCTGTCTTCGTTTTCGGAAGCGGTCTCCTAACACATTGTATCTATATTTGTACACGTTGGTGTCGATTGAATAAATGCCTACACTCACACACAACTCCTGATATGGAAAAATTCATATATGTCCCTCGCATTTGTTATTTATGTAACGATCAATGGCGACTCCTTCAATGATTCAATGTGGGTGTAGTTTTTATCGAACGAAACAAAAACTCGCACGTATCCAAACACCTCTCCCACACAAATTTATATATATTAATGTGTCACTGCTGTTACAAAGTTATCGTAATTCAAATATATAATCGATTAGTAGAATGGTGTCTAGAAAGAAACAATTCTTAAAAAGTAAACATTCCATTTAAGACTGTATCATCAGTCATTAATGATTGTGATGTCACACAACGATAAGTAAATTTTCAGATAATGGCTATATAAGTTAATTAACTATAAGCTAACCTATAGTTAATGCACATACATTGCTAAAGGGGTAATGGGCAGTGGCGTAACTATAGGGTGGCAAGGCTGGCAAAATGCTACAGTCCGCTGGCCCAAGAAGTACTCGAAGCATGGGTCAAGGCAGGTTATTCGACTTGGCTATTCTGCCTAATAAAAATTCTATAGCCCGATCTAAAATTTCATAATGTAATAGACACTTTCGAAGCAGAAAGCTCAAAAAAACTAATATTAGCTAATTGAAAATAAATTTTTATTTCATTGTAAATTAATGCAGGTTTCCTCAAGACGTTGTTGAGAGGCTAGCGAATGGAAGATGACCGTGAAGTCTGTTGATGAAGGGGCTATAGGTAATTCCTTCTCGCCTAAGAAAGAAGGCCAATGTATAAACCTATGCTCTTGAAAATAAAATTGCTATTAGTGTTGGATAACTACTTAAGTGGCACTATTAAAATTAAAATAAGTACATCAAAAGAATTTGCCACGGACTCCAGTTGGTATATTTACGCCACTGGTAATGGGATCGAATTCGTAGCTGGTTTTAGAAGTGAAACTTCTTTAAGCGCATGTAGGTAAAATTTTCACGGATGAAACGCGTGATTAGCATCACTAAGATGTGCAGCGTTTTTATGCAAATTAATTTGAAGGTCAGGTACTTTTAATGTTTACAAATACAATGGGGCACTTTAATTTGCCACTCGTCATTTAATAAGTTAACATAATGTCTACATACCTATAAAAAGTTTCACTTCTCTCAAATGTATCATTGATACTATCGTCCGTCTTCGTTTTCCGGAGCGGACTTCTAACACCTGAGTATGTGTATAGGTATTATTTAATGTTGTTTTACATTTTCGCAATACTTTCTTCGTAACACCATCTTGAGCCATATAATAAAATAATTCAAGTGATATAAATTCGTTAATGTATTGGCCCTTGTTTCATCATAACTTTGAGATTGCGATCAAATTCCAGGGCAACATTTGTCAAAAGCACAAAAAAATAGTTATACTTACGACATTATACACAAAAAAAATGATATATGTATCTGTAACAAGTGTGGGATAGTATCTAATGTCAATGAAACATGAAACTTCGTTAAAATAATGCGGAAAATAGCAGGTACGTTCCGCTCTGCTTGCTAAGTGACAAATCGACGACCTTAGCCGATCTCAGATTAGCCACGCTTCATTATCGTTCATTATTAACAATTTCTTAACGAGCATCCTAGAAATTTCAAGGTGATTACAGCTTTAGAACGCTGTTGACAAGAATTTACTATTAAAATATTCTCTATAAGCTCAATAACCTCTTTTATATAACTACATATTCCTAGTGGCGTCAACCGCAGGTGTCAGACTTCTTTAAACAATTTAAAGTTAGGCAGGTTAGATGTTCCACCTCTGGCCCTCGCAGCTACTCTGCACTGGTATGAATTTGCGAGAACTTCCACCTTCTGTAAAGTAAAATTTTTATATTGAAGATTATGAATGAGACTATCTAATAATCTGAAAGGAAGTTATTAAAAACTAAGTGAAATAAATCTTTTCTGTTAATAAAAATACATCTACAGTTCGATATTGTTCGCGACTTTTCCCCTTAATTTGTAAATCGACTTTTCCCTTTAATTTATAAATAATACGTTAAATGATATTGTTAAGCATCGTTCATTTGTATAGTATTTTTTGTTTCAACTTAGAGTCTCTATAGATATTTATAAGTATGTATATATAATGTTTGTAGCTATAGCGTATACACATATTTGTCATTTCTAAAAATAAAGTTGTTTGTGTAATTAATGTAATCTCTGTGATTGGTGAGAAATAAAACGCCAATCATAGGAGCCAAATTGTATCCAATAAATTAACAACCACCGTCGTTTGCTTGTCACAATAGTGCACGTTTGTCAGTCGTAAAATCGTACATTAGATAGCCAATTTCGGCGAACCATATTCCTGCAAAAACAACAGTTCGTAATTAAATACTCGTCTGGTGACAAGTAGACGGCGGAGCGTTGGAGTGAAGAATCTGGTGGGATTTTTCATTTATCCTGAACGGGCAAGTCTTCGCAAGAGTGCAGATGCAGGCTCACAGATATTGTTGGTGAAACCACTGAGTACATAGTTTATATAGATATTTAAAAGTAAACTTTTATATACCCAAGGTATATATTACGAAGGTATAATTAAGAAATTAATACACAATTGTGGCAAGTGGCAACCCTATTTATGAACCATCTATAGTTTCTTGTATAGGAATGCTGTCGCATATAAAACATCTGTACATTGTCCATAGATAAAATATGAAATGTTATATTAGGTACTTAAATGTAATGTTTTTGAAGTGAAACCTCTTTAGGCGCATGAGGGTAAAATATTTACGGTTGAAACACTGTAATTAGCGTCACGAAGATGTGCAGCGAATTTATGCAAATTCGTTTGAAGGTTAGGGAGTTTAATATTTACAAATAATATGTGGCATTTTAATTTGCCACTTGTCATTTAATAATTTAATATACTATTTTTGATAAAATATAAGTTTAATTAATAATTTCAATTATAGACAAAAAACACGTGGCATTTTTATTTACAATTCGTCATTTGAGACTTCAATAAATTATTTGTATTAATTTTCGACGTTTTTAATGACAGTTAAGTTCATTAAATTCATAAAATATCTTCCTTTTCCCTCCTTCTAAGTGTCGAAAATCTAAAGTTTTTGATTTGTATTAATATAAACTAGACTTAAATTTTGTTTGACAAAGAAGTTTCACTTCTGACATGTGTACAAAGTGCACATTATAAGTGTAAATAATAAGAATGAAATAAAAATGCCACGTGTTTTTGTCAATATCAGAAAACATTAATTAAATACTGGTTTTTGAATTTAAAATTTAGAAAAGAAATTTTATGAAAAATAGTATATTAAATTCTTAAATGTCGAGTGGTAACTTAAAATGCCACATGTTATTGTAAATTTGTAAATATTAAAAGTACCTAACCTTCAAACGAATTTGTATAAATTCGCTGCACATCTTGACGCTAATTACAGGTTTCAACCGTAAATGTTTTACCCTCATGCACCTGAAGAGGTTTCACTTTTAAAACATTACGTTTAAGTACCTAATTTCGTAATATAACATTTCATATTTTATCTATGTACGATATACAGATGTTTTATATCCGACAGCATTCCTACAGAAGAAACTATAGATGGTTCGTAAATAGGGTTGCCACTTGCCACAATTGAGTATTAATTGCTTAATTATACCTTCGTAATGTATACCTTGGGTATTTAAAAGTTTACTTTTAAATATCTATATAAACTATGATATCAGTGGTTTCACCTACTATGTCGTATTATAGATTTATTTTTATTAACAGAAAAGATTTATTTCACTTAGTTTTTAATAACTTCCTTTCAGATTATTAGATACTCTCATTCATAATCTTCAATATAAAGATTTTACTTTACAGAAGGCGGAAGTTGTCGCAACTTCATACCAATGCAGAGTAGCTGCAAGGGCCAGAGGGGAAACATCTAATGCCGACGAGGTCAGGTGGGTTAAGGTCTGCTGACAGAGCCTTGATCCAAGCATGGAAAGAAGACCTCGGGTCCCCAGCAGCTGGTGGGGGCATAATAGCGGCACTCCGCCATCACTTGGAGCAATGGCTGGGTAGACAACAAGGAGTGCTTTCCTATCGTTTGGTGAGGTGCTAACCGGTCACGGCTGCATTGGAAAATACCTGCACCAAATCGTTGGCTGTGAGCCGTCTGCCACTTGCCACCACCATACAGTGGCCGAATGTCCTGCTTGGGGATCTCAGCGTCATCTTCTGACGTCGCAGGTCGGTGCAGACCTCTCGCTGGCAAGTATTATAGTATGTATAATGCTTGTCAACGAGCGGACCTGGAATGTGTTGCTACCTTCAGCGAAACTATCATTTCGCTAAAGGAGGCACGGCAAAGAGAGAAGGCGAATACAGCTCAAGCACCATCGCACGCTGAGTGACTCTGAGCTTCCGCATGAGGCCCATAATCAGCGACCACGTTAGATACTTCTAGTGTACCCGTATTAAGGTATTGGTTCGATGGTTTAACAGTCTATAACGGACAAAGAGAGAAACAATTTTGTATTTAATATAAATATATTGGCACATCTTTTGACAACCCTGATCAAAGACCATGTCCGTCTGTGATTAGGTAGGCTTTAACCATTCCTAATTCGCAATGTCATTCACCCATGAGATATTCTTAGCTCTAGCTTTGCTTCTTAGTATAAAAAACACGTACTAAAATTATTGGTTATTCATTCAACGACCGTTGATAACTTATTTGGAATTGTTTCCTTCAAATTTTACTATGAAAACATATTATACAACACTTTATTTATCACGTAAATGTATGAAAATGATTTTATGGTAGCTACAAAAGTAATCATAAAAGAAATATAGGTGAATAATTAGCTTTTACACAAAAGACAAGGATGTTTTTAATTACATTTTCAATTGTTTTTTCTCAGCTCGTCTTCTTTCGACGGCTGTTAGTAATGGTTTTATTGAATTGGAGAAAAAAAAAATGATAAATATGTGGTTGTAGTTAATATTGCTAAATACATCTACTCAGCTTACATATTTCCATGTTTTCGGAAATAGAGATTAAGGATTTAATAATTTGGGGATGTTGGTCGACAATTTTATTGCCAAGGTCCAAGCCTCTTTATACGAGTATACCAGAACCTTATAAATAAAATAATAAGAAATTTTAATAAAAAAAGAACCGCCTTCAAAACAAACTTACAAATATATTAATATGCTCTAAAAAGTAAAAAATAATTACGTATTCTTTTATAGTGTTCTTCGTATTCTTATATTTGGAGTCGGTGTCAGCCGAGGTGCCTACATATATAGCTATAGCAGGGAGAAACGCGAGAGCTGCCAAGTGGACACGCGGGGAACACCTTGGCTGACGCCGACTTTTTGAGCATATTAATATATTTGTAAGTTTGTTTTGAAGGCGGTTCTTTTTTTATTAAAATTTCTATTTATATTAATTATTTAAACTAACAATTTTGTCTCAATATGTGTACACCTAAAAACGTGTTGCTCAATTGAGATAACACCGTTTAAATGAAACAACTTTACAAAGTTAAATTAACATTAATATCGCCACACCCGGGATCTTACCCGCAACCTTATACGTTACGGATCGGTTATTTTGCCACCCCGCTATCACCAGTGTTTTATATGGTTATCGAGCACAACACTAACACGCAAAAGTTCCCCCTCCCC
>JACTOM010000073.1:1054373-1092428 GCA_015832385.1 Elymnias hypermnestra
AATCCGACACGACCGGAGAGAGATCGGGCGCAGGACCGACGGCTTAACGTGCTCTCCGAGGCACGGGGGTGGATTACACCGCCAACTTCCCAACTTCAGGCAAATATTGAGAAAATCTTAATAGAAAACTCAATATTGATTTTTGAATTGGCCCGACCCGGGACTCGAACCCAGGACCTCATGTCTGTAGTCGAACACGCTAACCACTAGACCAATGAGGCAGTCCTTCAGTCCAGTCCAGTTCCGTAGTACACAAATGCACTATCTATGCACTATCCTACTCTCTCATAGTGGGATGTGATCGTAATCCGACACAACAGGAGATAGATTGTAGAGGCAACACGACATTTATTTATATTTATAAACTTTTACATTGTCAAATTAAGTTTTATACATTATATTTACTCAGAAAATTGTATTATAGTAATAGAATAAATAGGCTAGAATATTATTATGACATATATATATAATAACTTTTGTATAATAATTATCAACGGACATACAGATCCATACATCTTATATATACGTAGCATTGCGTAGGCGCTGTCGCCGTTCTTTAAGTAACTCGCTCGCCCCATAGTGACCACCACTTGGGGGCAGATCTTGTAGGAGGTAGATAACACAACCACGTCTTGAAACCACGTTCCGGTCATATTTGTTTTTCGGTGAAATTAACTCGCGTCGCTACTCATATAATTATCGGTATAACAATTATAATAGTGTCTCCTTTATCCTAGCAACCAGCATATCTTAATACATACATAGCATCACGCCTCATTCCCATAGGGGTAGGGAGAGACCACACCCTTCCACTTGGCACGATCCTTGCATATCTCCGTCGCTTCTTTCATTCTCATTAAACCTTTCATACAGATTCGTCGGTTTAGAGTACTCTTGACCTGGCCTTTATTTAAAATTTCCTGGATTTGGACCAGGAAGGTCCGCCTTGGTCTTCCCATTCCAATTTTTCCGTTCGCTCTTGACTCATAAATCCTATAAGTCAATCTCCTTTCATTTATTATCTCTAGGAGACCAAACCATCTTAGCATACCTTTATCAATATTAGCCACTACATCTTCTTTTATACCACAACGTTCTCTTATCACACCATTTCTTAATCTGTCATTCAGTTTTAATCCGCTCATATCTCTCAACGCTTTGATCTCTACCGCATTTATTTTACTTTTATGCTTCTTCTGCCATACCCAACTTCACTACCATACATAAGTATTGGCACCAACACTCCTGCATGCACAGTCGGTCTGGCCCTTTATGACACCGTTTGATTATTCATTAAGGTATGCAGAACACCATTTACCATATTCCCTGCATTCAATCTCTTTTCAATATCACTTTCACAGTTTCCATGTTTTGTAAATTCAGACCCCAAGTATATAAATTCTTTCACCTCTTCCACTTATTTCTCATTTATCAAAATATTGCCATTCATCATAAATTCATACCTTAGTTGTCTTTCAATGTCCTTCAGTAAAACCCTTCTGACTTCAAATTAAAATGAATGTGCCTTACTAAGATCAGGCGCAGGACCGATGGCTTAACGTGCTCTCTGAGGCACACCGCCAACTTCCCAACTCCGGGCAAATACTTAGAATATATTAACAGAAAACTCGATAGCAATTTTTCCATTCACCCGACTTTGTATTCGAATCCAGGTCTGTGTCTGAACCAGAACAAGCTCGCCACTAGACCATTGAGCAGATATTTTATGATACTTGTTAATTCATAAGCCAGATGTCTACTATAAGCCACGTATTTGCGGACAGAGGTGCAATACACAAGGCCGATGTCGTATGAATAATTAGTGAAGGTTACTTCAATTTGTTATACTTATTTGCCGATGAATAAACCTGCGGTTAAAGTGTTTTAAGATTGCGTTAAACTATAATTAAAAAGGTAGACCTTGAAGAAAGATATAGGTTACTTTTTGCCACGTAATGGGTTTTTTATGGGTATTAATTTCTCAAATTGCTGAATAAGTTACTTTAAAAATATAAATTTTAACAAAAAAGAACCGCCTTCAAAACAAACTTACAAAAGGCCAGCGGTGGGACGACAGGTTTTTAGAGCATAGACCCATCACGCTGCTCCACTACGGATTGGCAGGCATAGTACACAAGTGCACTCTCATAGTCCAGTGTTACGGAAATCCCACACGACCGGAGAGAGATCAGGCGCAGGACCGACGGCTTAACGAGCTCTCCGAGGTACGGGAGTGGATCACACCGCCAACTTCCCAACTTCGGGCAAGTATTGAGAAAATCTTAATAGAAAACTCAATATTGCTTTTTAAATTGGGCCGACCCGGGACTCGAACCCAGGACCTCATGTCTGTAGTCGATCATGCTAACCACTAGGCAATGAGGCAGTGGTTAGCACAAATGAGGCAGTTCAAGGCACAAACTTTAAAAATTTAAAGTATGTGTAAACAAGCGATTAATTATAAAAAGAATGGTAAAAAAAAGACTAAGGTGTGGTGGTATGTAAATGCTACACGATCAGCAGATGCAAGCTATAGGCGACGCCAAATTGGCCTTGGCTGCTCGCCTGACCGCTTTTTCTAATATTAAACAACAATACGTGGCTGTAACGCAACTTGCGATAGATAGACGATAGATACAATTTTCACGTTAAAACAATTTTAAATGTTATTTTTACTCATACAAAATTAAGTAAATCCAAGTCGTCGCACCTGAGGTCTACAAAAGGAAATGCATTCCGGGATAACAGGGCTTATAAGGAATTCGATTTAAAATTCTTCGCACGACGGCGGCAATGGCTGCAAAAAGCTCAGGATTTCTTGACAGGCTATACTCCTATACTCTTAACAATGTATACTAATATTATAAACGCAAAAGTATCGTTTGTTTGTACGTTTCTTACGATTTCACGCCTAAGAAATTACACGCATTAGTATATGGCTGAAAATTATCTCATCTCTTCTCTTTATTACTTGTATGCAGAGGATGTCCAACTTTGCAACCGGTCTACACTAAAAATCTATAGCCAACGATGATTTGACTTCAATTTATAACTGGATTAGAGCGTTTGGCTTAAAAGTCAGCCCAAAAAAGTCGTAGGTTTTTATTATTGGCAGTATAAACTTGACTTCAAAGGTAGACTGATCTAATCTTCTACTAAATTCAATTAATGGTATCACTGTCCCTAATTGTGAATAAATGAAGAATCTAGGTATATTCCTGGACAATATCTTAGCCAAGCTACACATGAGAGAGTTGAGTAAAAAAACATCTTGTGCCGGTTGCGTTCACTGCTTCCCATACATAGTATCATGCCTCATTCTTGTAGGGGTAGGCAGAGACCACGTCCTTCCACTTGCCACGATCCTTGCATATCCTCCTTGCATATCCTCCTTCGCTTCTTTCATTCTCATTAAACCTTTCATACAAGTTCGTCGATATAGAGTACTCTTGAACTGGCCCTTATTTTGAATGTCCTGGATTTGGTCCAGGAACGTCCGCCTTGGTACTCCCCCTCCGACTTTCGCATTCACTCTTGACTGATAAATCATTTTTGTCAGCCTCCTTTCATTCATTCTCTCTACATGCCCAAAACTACTAAGTATACCTATCTCAATTTGAGTCACTACGTCTTATTTATACCACAACGTTCTCTTATCACACTATTTCTTACTCTGTCACTCAGTTTTAATCCACTTATACTTATCAATGCTCTCATCTCTACCGCATTTATTTTACTGTTTCCCATTCCTACCAAAATATGGTTACACATTCCCTACTTCTTTCAAGTGCAAGCTATCCTAATCTGACCGAGGACCAATTGAACAAGCTTGAGCAACTACAAAATCTCTATTCGGTTCATATTTGGATTACTCAAATAGGACCATGCATCAGAATTTCGTGCGAAGCTCAAGTGGTTGCCTTTACGATAACACCGGAATTTGAATATTGTTTCGCTTCTGTGCTAGGCGTTATTTAATCCTGGTGCTCGAGCCTATATCAAAGAACATTTTATTTTTATGATTCGGACAGAAGTTCAAGGCCATCCCGGAGCCTTAAACTAAATATTATTCCCCATAAAACATTGTTCTTTGGGCAATCATTTGCGGTACAGGGGATTGAATTATGGAAGGAGCAATTAGGAGCGACAATTAGAGAGACTTATTCTTTGAATATATTTAAAAAGTTGGTCAAAGTCAAAATCTAAGATAGAAACGCGCTACCTCTTATGGTTTCTACTTAGGAAGGTACCTGAACACAAATCTCTTTATTTGGTGGTACGTCTTTCTTGGTAGGGTGGTAACTAGCCACGGCCGAAGCCTCCCACCAATCCAGACTCAGGAAAATTAGAAAATGCGATTTCCAAAATTTGTCCTTCGAGATCAAACTCTGTTAGCAAAGCAAGTACTTGCACCACTGCGCCAGGGAGGCCGTCAATAATATCATTGTAGATAAATTATGAGGTTTCATCATACATAAGTAGACGAAGACGCGGGCACCTACTAGCTGATATAGATATAATTTCATAGAATTCTATGCGTACTGTGTTATTATAATGATATAGTACAGTTAAGTATATGCTATAAAAAGATTCAAGGTCATTTGCTTGCTTACCGTACTATTGCAATGCAGATTTATAACGTTGAATAATTCTAACGTAAAACATTTTTGTCATATCTATTTTTAGTTACATGTGCAATAATACATTATTCTACATTAATATTATAAATACGAAAGTAAAACTGTCTGTCTGTTGAAAAAAAATTGGATATATAACACACATTCTTTTTGTTATATGTAAAAGATAAAAATGGTTATTGTGGGCTATGCTT
Organism: Elymnias hypermnestra; assembly: GCA_015832385.1. Taxonomy (NCBI): domain Eukaryota; kingdom Metazoa; phylum Arthropoda; class Insecta; order Lepidoptera; family Nymphalidae; genus Elymnias; species Elymnias hypermnestra. The sequence goes on from JACTOM010000073.1 coordinate 1,059,205, forward strand.
TAGAGATAAATACAAACAACGGTAGACTTGTTTTATAGATATTATTAAGATACACAATTTGGTAGTACAGTAATTCATTGTATCTCGTAAGTTTTATATATCATTTGCGATTAAAACACATAAAAATATGTTCGTTACTACGCGTTACAAATCTTTGAATTTTTCGAATTTCTTGGACTATTATATGTATGAATTATACATGTACAGATTCCTCTTGAATCACTTTATCCATTGGTGAAAATTGCATTAAAATATGTTAAGTAATTTAAAAGATATAAGCCAAAAGAAAGCGGAAGTAACTTTATTTTGTACTATGAAATAAGACTTTCTCCTTTTTCTTCTGTTTTCTTGTATTTCTATCTTTATATAAAAATATAAACAATAATATATTATCGGGTCATCTAATAGGTTAAATTCAATTTCGTTTCGGATAAGAACATCATGAATCATTCATCAAAAAGGCTGATTACTTACCTCGTGGACAAACGTAATGAGGTCGCCAGTTCCGTCTGTTAAAACATTTACAACATGACTCCATTAACATGTGCTTGGTATTGTGTTACAAACGGGAACTTATATGCCAAAAAATTGTAGGTAATTTGTCATTTTATGAGTATACTATCTATGCCCGCGACGCTGTCTGCGTAGAATAGTGTTTTAGGGCAATATTTCAAAGGTAATGTTATAAAGAGGAAAAATTATTGTTTTATATGTAAGTGCGTATGTTTGTAACGTTTTCACACAAAACCTACTGGACCGATATCAAAAATTTTCTCATCTTCAGAAAGCTGCATTTTCACTGAACAACATAGGCTATATTACTTTCTTAAAAAAAATAGGGATCCCTAAGAAAGATGCATTAATGTAACTCAAGGTGTGAAACATAAAATCTCTTATCGTGTGCACTACGGAAACTATTGACTGTAGAATAAAAGAATGTTCTACAATATTATAGAGCATATTAATCTTTACAAAAAAGTCTACCGCACCATATATCCAACTACTGTCGTTGTGCCACTATAACTACTTTATTACATTTTAAAAGTAAATAATAGTTCCGACAATAATCAAACCATATTATTCACACCTTAGTATTAATCCTTATCCTATTAAATTATATTTTATTAAAGACCGTTCCAATACCTGTTAAATACATTTTAAATTTTCAAAATAGGACATTCCATTCAAAAGATATAACGCATATTAAAATGACAATCTGGCTTCTTAGACTTTCCACTGCCACGGGATCGTTATCTACGTGGATGAAACCGCCGGGCATTGCTTGTTTTCAATAATTTAGGCTAATTATTTTATAAATATGACACTGCAAAGAGCTTATTGTCCTTTCTGAGGTTCTAGACTATCTGTGTAGCGAATTTCATTCAAATCGGATCAATAGTTTTGGTTTGAAAGCACAATAGACAGACAGCGTTACTTTCGCATTTAAAACATTAGAAAGGATGTTATATTTAAATCGAATCAGCAGCTTAAAAATAAGTTTCAAGCTCCTAGCTTTAAAAACGACGATACTTCCATCCCTTATAACCATTTTTTCGCATTTTAAAGTTGCTTATATCGTTCCTCAAGCTTTAGACTATCAGTGTACCAAATTTTATAGAAATCGGTTCAGTAGTTTCTTGGTGAATGCGCTACAGACAGACTTTCGCATTGATAATATTAGTAAGGATTTTTATCTATTTTATCTATTTGTTGTAAGCGGTATAACCCGCGTAGTTTCCGATCCCTTGGGAATATGTGTATAACGGTTTTTAGTTATGAATAGAGTCACCTAGTTTAATTTGAAGACAATCTAGCGAATAGATTTGAAGATATCACAATGAGACAGGGAGCGATTGTTATTCGCATAAATAACCCGATTTCCTGGGAATACGGAGAAAACCATTCGCAGTGAGCGTGTACACAGTGAAAGTAATGTGTACGTCATATTTCAAGTCAATTGAACGAATACTTTTTGAGATTTAGTGACGAGTAAGTTACTGATCGGTTTGCGCTTATATATATAACGATCCCGTGAGAATATGGAAAACCCGTTCTTAGTGAGCATTTACGTTGCGATAGAAGTTTAGTATTTACAATTTCAAGTCAATCGAATGAAAATATTAGGAGATTTCACGGTGAGGAGGTTAGTGATTGTATTTGGCTTATACGTCACGATCACGTGGGAGTATAGGGAATTCGGTTCTTAGTAGACATCTACATTGCGAAAGGAATGTGTATGCCAAATTTCAAGTTACTAGGAATTTTAAAGATCTTACGATAAGTTAGTATTCGTTTCTCGTTTAGATTCCGTGGGTTTATGGGAAAAACCATTCTCAGTAACCGTCTACATCATGAAACAAATATATGCTAGATATCAAGTCAATATAGCGCACAGTTTTAACATCTATAATTAACTCATGGATTAATAGGGCAATTACATAAAACTGTATTTATAACCAAGGTTACAGAAAACATAAGCAAAAACAATGCTGTAATATATTACTGAAGTTATAATAATAACTTATCTATAACCATCAAGTTTGGTTAACTAGGGATGTTGATTTATTTGCCATTGATTTATGGTGGACAATTAATTAATATAGATTATTAAAATCTAATAAACAGTTAAAAATGTAGCTTTTATTTGTATATTGTATGAAAGGTTTAATTAGAATAAAAGAAGCGAAGGAGACATGCAAGGATCGTGGCAAGTGAAAGGATGTTGTCTCTGCCTACCCCTATGGGAATGAGGCGTGATGCTATTTATGTATGTATGTATGTTTAGTACTAAATTTCACGAAGAATCTCTTGACACCCAATTTGCTATCGAAAATAGGCTTATTCGCACTCAAATGAGGTTCAGAACACACGACTTCGTATGATGTCATCGTTTGATGCAACAGGTCGTTGAAAGGTTATTATTAGAAAAGAGTGACTAAAATACATTAAAATGATGAAGGGTGTTGGATGATAATTGTTTGTAAAGACAGCATCTTTTTTTAACTATTAGCTCAACCCTCCATTTACATACTATAAGATTTAAATATAAGTCTTTTCGCGAGTTCGCTGGTATTATTATACGATAGCTTGCTAGCAAAGCTCGATATCCAGCTGTGTAAATTAGGAAAACTACTTTATCTAATTAGTTTAAGACTTACCTTTCACTAAGATGCTATGAAGAAACCATTATGAAGAAACCATAAATTACCTCTTCTTCTTTCAATAACTGTCATTCACACCTGAAACACACACACATCACATCACAGGATACACAAAACTTCGCCGATGTCATGTGAATTGGAGAAAGCACGATGGACTCATAAGATTGTACGGTTCATAAGATTCCTAACCAAAATATTTATAATTTACAAACAGTTGACACCTTATAGTTATTTGCCACCAACGGTTTAGCGTTTTTACTTTATAAAGTAAATATTTGAAGATTAGAGACAACACAATGTAAATACACAGATAATGATTACCTAATATGCTCTATATACATCTTGATATAGAATAAATTTAAAACATATATTGTAATGATGATAACATAAAAGAAAGTACACTGAGTTTGTTGTGGGGTCTCCTCGGACGAAAGAACCCTCGTAACTTTAGATAGTAAGTCGTTCTTTAATGGTATCATCAGTCATTCATTTAAATATTATATAAAAAAAAAAGATATTTGACGATTCATAATTGTTGTAATAGGCCTACTTGAATAAAGATATTTTGACTTTGACTTTGATGTATGTTTGTAATGGTTTCACACAAAAGCTACTAGATTGATTTAATAATTTCTTTCGCCATTAGAAAACTGCATTTTCACTGAGCGACATAGGCTATATTACTTTCTCGAAAAAATAGGGATCTCTAATAAAAATGGACTTATGTAACCTAAGGTGTAAAAAAAAAATAGTCACATAAATTCTATCATCGCGTGCGCTGGAAAAACTATTGGTGATAAACCAAAAGAACATTCTACAATATTAAAGAACGTATTAATATCTACAAAAAAGTCCGTGAAACCATATATCCAACAACAGTACTTAATACTTATCCTATTAAATATTTTATTAAAGACCGTTTCAATAGCTGTTAAATAATTTTTAAAGATATAACGAATTTAAAAATCTTTATCTAAGGAGAAGTCCAGAATGTCAAATGTCGTGTATGGGGAAGTTCTGAGACAATAAAGTATTACAAATAAATCTCTTCTCTAATATTAAAGAAGAAAGTTGTGCATTCGGACATTCCACGTAAATGATGTTACGAATTTAAAAACGTTACTATTATAAAGAGGAAAGATTTGTATTTTTGTATGTAACGAATAAACTGAAAAACTACTGGACCGATTTTAATAATTCTTTTTTTATTAGAAAGCTACATTATCACTGAGTAACATAGGCTACATTTAGTACTAGGTTACTATAGAAATCTTTAGAAATTCCTATTAAAACCAACCGAAGGTGTGAGAAAATTAGCCATAAAATGTCTTTCACCTCATACGCATTAATACTCTTGTATTAATGATAGGACAAAAAAATGTTCGGCAATATTATAGAATATATCAATATGTACAAAAAACTTCACGAGAGCAAATGTCTAACTATTGTAGTTACGTCGCCACAACTACTTTTTTACATTTAACATATTGATAGAAATGCCGATCAAAATCAGACCGTGTTATCCATACCATTTATAAATTTTTAACCAAATAAATAATTAATATTCAAGACTGTCTCAACACCTGATGATCACTTTTTGAATTATTGAAATCGGATATTCCATTCAAAAGATATCATGGAATTAAAATAAAAATACTAACTCGACGAGAGAGGGGCAGTGCGGGGGAATGGGAGATTTTAGGACAGTTGAAAATGATGTGGGATACAGTGCATTCGTCCAAGCCACACTCACAAATTAATTTGTCCAGGTTAGCGCGTTGCAATCTTAGACTGCGTCATTGTCATCAAAAGACATTACAGACTAGTTTTAATATGTAACCGTTAAAAGAAATAAATTACTGGTCCACTTTTCATCGCGTGAACCATTAGTTAGGTTTGCCGGTTTATTTCTATTTTGAAAAATAAGCGTTTTGGAATATTATCCCGATCTTAAGGTGCCTTCCCACGATTTCGCAATTATTCTGTGGATATCTTGATTTAAGCACGAATTTGCACTACAACGTCGTGGGACGGCCCTTGTTCTTGCCTTCTTCCGTACTTCGTAACGGTACATAAGATTAACCGCATTAGTTTAACCCTTTTGCTGCGGGAACTATTTTTTCAATTTCGCTCTCTCTGTCGGACTACTTTTATATATACCGTAATAGATGTTATGTTATCCAAATTACATAATCAACATTCGATGTTTGTTTGTTTATTTATAAAGGCTTTCCAACTAGAACTCGCACAATTATTTCTAAAACTAAAATTAAACATATAAAAGATAAGAAACTAAAGAAAACTTATATAACGCAAATGGAATGATAAATATTCAGGCCAACACTGACCGTTTTCATATTTTTATATAGTAATTTAAGAATATGTTGCCATAGTAATAATGTCTTTATGCAGGGTTTTAATAGACCGCTCCCAAAATCGTTGACAGATGATAGTACTAATGACATCTTTCATGATGGGACGGAAAGACAAAAGATACTCATTTATAAAAAACATATTTTTAAAACTTTTTATTAGCATTATTTACATTCTGTAGTGTTAGCCCGGGCCAACGAACTCTAGCTGCCCGTTGCTTGCAGCTAACGACGGTCGTGGCCGCGGCGGCTAGAGGTCATTGACCGGGGCTGAGATGTCAGCTGTTTTAATTTTGTGTTTCTGGTTGCTTTTTTTTAGTAAAGTAATGTATTTTTATGAAACTGTCGAAAATAATCCCGATAAAACGTTTAAACAAACACGATTTTATTTTAATTAAGATCAATTTTTTTCATTCCCATCATCAAAGGTGCTATCATCTGTCTGTGATTTCGGGAGCGGTCTCCTAACACCTTGTATATTCAATTCCCATGGGAATATATTTAACTGTAAGCAGATGCGTGGGTCAGCCAGTTATAATATAAATTGATTGGTAATAAACTGTTATATTTATAATCGCTCTTTACATATTTGTAACAAAGTGGTGGTGAATTGTGTGCTAACACCGGAAAAAACGTTTCAAACAAACGTGGCTTCCTGAAGTTGAGTGCACGGCTTTGTTAGTTCTAAAAACAGTTTCCCCAATACTTCCTGCTTGTTGAAAGAGCTGATGGCAGCAACAAATGGGGTCCAGACTAGGGTAAAAGCATCGGGGAACTCTACAATGTTTACATTTCAAACGAAGTCTATTTTCGTGCACAGGCGATGTTAAAGACAGGAATTTGTGTATTTTATGGTGGGTGTTCATCTAACTGTCCGATTTTACGTTTATAGCTGTCGAGATTGTAGGCAGAGTTTTCTTAAGTCATATGTTCCAGCGCCAAGACAAACAAAATATTTTAACAATGTAAATATAATCTATTACACTTACACGATATAATATATATTAACTCTTATACCTTTAGAATCGAAATTACTTGTATAGGGGAATAGGGGGTAATGTGGGTCACTTAAGCGAAAACTCAAATAAGATTTTAAGCATAAACGAAATATCTATTGCAATTGCCTTAAAACATAATTCACTTAATTGCGGATAATATGAAAGTTAAAAAAATACAGTTTTAACTCTCATTGCATCAATGTGAGCGTAATGGTGGTTACCCCAGGGGGCAATTGAAGTCAAATAAAATCTAGTACGTGTCGCAGATATACCCTGTCATAGCCTTTATGAGGTGTATCTGAAACAAATCTCGTTGTTACTTGTACTAGGCACCTGTTTCCAGCATCTTCTGCGTAGTCATCCGCATCATCCTGGCATAAGGCGTCAGGCCAACACCTGATACAGAAATTTCGATTGTTTCTTGTAGCACTTCGCGCTTTACCTTTACAGGACCCTACTTCTGTATTGTAGTCTTTTCCATGACATTTACCCTTCCAACCGTTTTATTTTTTTAACCCCTATATTTATTCATCTTCTTTTTTTTCACTTTTCCTACTTGATCAGCAGTGCAACGATATAAATTTGCCTATTTCTTCATCGAGTTTGCTAGTACGGTTTCTGTCTCAAGACTTAGATGAGGTCTTTTCTGAGGTCATCTTTTTTATCCTCGTTTGAAGACTTGAAAATGAGATACCCATAAGCTTGTAAGCATTCCTTAAGATTTATAGCTTTTTTCCAGGCTATCATAAGACCAGGAACCCTTTCTAGTTGTCCTGACTCTATCTGACTTTATCTAATTCTTTAATCTAGCGATACCGGCAGTGGTAGCGTTAGAGATGATAGCATTGAGAAATATGAGTAGGTTGAAATTGAGTGACAAAGTAAGAAATAGTGTGATAAGAGAACGATGTGGTGTAAAAGAAGATGTAGTGACTGAAATTGAGAAAGGTATGCTTAGATGGTTTAGGCACCTAGAGAGAATGAGTGAAAGAAGATTGACAAATGGGATTTGAGATGAGTCAAGAGTGAATGGGAAAGTTGTAAGGGGAAGACAAAGGCGAACGTTCCTGGACCAAATCCAGGACATTTGAAATGAGGGCCAGGTCAAGAGTACTCTAAACCGACGAATTTGTATGAAAGGTTTAATGAGAATGGAAGCAGCGAAGCAGATATGCAAGGATCGTGGCAAGTGGAAGGACGTGGTTTCCGCCTACGCCTATGGGAATGAGGCGTGATGCTCTGTATGTATATTTGTTTAATCTAAAATAAATGATAACTACGCATTTTAACATGCAAAGTTGCGAAAGTCACCTGACTCATTTCCCGCAATTCCCTAGTAAGAAAAATAGTAATTAAAGGAAATCTATAAAACATAGACTGAATCTGAACTGCACACCGCATTTCGAAAGTCTAACCAATTTCTTATAAAAGTCTTAATCGAATACTGCAAGATATTCGGCACTTACCTTCTAATTTTGGGTTGACGTAAAATTACTTAGTGACTTAGACATAACTTAGTGCCGGGGGCGCTGACTGGCGTGAACTGTTCCAGTTGTTGTGTTGGGGGTGGGGGGAGGGCCTCGTGGTGATGGGGGATGTCATGTACGCATCGTTCGCCAGTGCTGTTTCATGGATATGAGGGTGGCTCCCAGTGCCCACCGACTCTGCTAACCCCATTCTCCCCTACTTTGTAAGTTTAGTGTTAAATTCTTCATTTTGTACTATCCTTTTATTTTTCTGTGTCCTCTTTAATTATTTCTTTATTTGTTTTGGTTATTGTTAAGAAAAAGCGGAGTCTTCTGCCTTAGAGGTTACTTCCACCTTTAAAAAAAGTCTCCATTCATTTTATATTGCAGATGCTTTGCGGAAGTCTGACAAGATAAGAGATTCCAGTGCAACATAGTGAGACCATTTTGAAGTTAATATACCACATACAAAAGTAATTCGTTACCACTTTACAAATTTTTCTCTGTGGAACGGATTTTCATTGTTATTTATGACGGTCAGCCACGACCGAATACTCCTACTAGTCAGATGCTAGGTGGAAAATACAATACCATAAATTCTGTTTGGCCTGCAAAATCAGACCTGGGACCTTAAAATACTTGCACCATTCGTATAAAATCAACGGGAAAATATATCCATTTTTACATACATTTTACTGGAAACCCTTAGACTGCTACATATATCAACTCATAAATAATATGCTCAAGTGCTACAAAATATAATAATCAATATATAATGTTTATTTATCACATGACATATCTTGGCCATGCGTTATATTTTATGAGACAAATTATCATTCTGCACACTGCATTGCAATATTTCAATTTAGCAAGACTTAAATGTCGGTTGACATTACATTTTTTATTATACTAAGCTAAGCAATTATTAGTCTCAAGATATCGTAACTATTTGTAAACCTGCAGGATTAGATAATAAAACAAAATCTTACTAATATTATAAATGCGAAAGTTTGGATACGTTCATGATTTGATGAAACTTGTCGTTATAACAGCATATAATCTATTTATATTGTAATTGAAATGAATACGTAATAATAGGTTAAAAGTAGGAAAAGATAAATGTTATGTTTAGATGATTTTATTACATAAAGAAAGTGATGATTCAGGACTGGAAAAGAAAACGGCAGTCAGTCAGTATAAAATGTAGTCTAAAATACATACATAGGAAAAAAACAATAAAAAAATATGGAAATACTAACAACAAATAACAGGAAAATGTTACCACAAAATAAATCGTGGCCGAAAAGAATGTTTAACGAACCAATAGAGTAAAAGGTTAGCTAAACTAATATTATAAAGAGGAAACATTTGTAATTTCGTATGTATGTTTGAAACGTTTTCACACAAAAACTGCTAGACTGAATTCAATAATTTTTTGCTGCATTTTCACTAAGCGACATAGGCTATATTACTTTCTCAAAAAAAATTAGAATCTCTAATAAAATGCATTTATGTAACCCAAGGTGTGAAAAAATTGTCACATAAAATCTCCCATCGCGTGCGCTTGGGAAAGTATTGTCTAACTACTGTAGTTATGCCACTACTACTTTTTACATTTTAAATGGTAATAAAAGTGCCGACAATAATCATACCATATTATTACATACATACATAGTATCACGCCTCATTTCCATAGGGGTTGGCAGAGACCACGTCCTTCCACTTGCCGCGATCCTTGCATATCTCCTTCGCTTCTTTCATTCTCATTAAACCTTTTATACAAGTTCGTCAGTTTAGAGTACTCTTGACCTGGCTCTTATTTAAAATGTCCTGGATTTGGTCTAGGAACGTTCGCCTTGGTCTTCCACTTCCAACTTTCGCATTCACTCTTGACTCATAAATCCTTTTTGTCAGTCTCCTTTTATTCATTCTCTCTAGGGCCAAACCATCTAAGCATACCTTTCTCAATTTTAGTTACTACATCTTCATTTACACCACAACATATAAACATACTATTCATAGCTCTGTATTAATTTTTATCCTATTAAATGACAATTTATTATAAGCCCTCTCAATACAGGTGAAATACTTAAAAGGGATTTAAGGGTAACTGTATACGTTTATATAATAAACTTCCACAAGAGATTTTAGAGATGTCAACTTAGAAAAACTATTGGTGTTCGGCAAGGTCCTATCAATAGCAGCTGACCTAAACGAAGCGAAAAACCGAGGATGAACAACGACCACCTGTTTAAAGATGGGATTACAAACGCACGACCTTCAGCAATGAAGAAATCGACCCAGAAGAAGAATGGCAGCAAGGCCATTAAAAATCTGCAAATTTACGCCCAATATTTTCCTGATAAAGTAAGAAATAGTGTGATAAGAGAACGTTGTTGTATAAAAGAAGATCTAGTGACTAAAATTGTCAATGAAAGGGGATTGACGATAAGGGTTTATGAGTCAAGAGTGAATGGGAAAGTTGGAAGGGGAAGACCATGGTGAACGTTTATAGTGATTATAAGTGATGTTCGAACTTGTATGAAAGGTTTAATGAGAATGAAAGAAGCGAAGGAGCTATGTAAGGTTCATGGCAAGTGGAAGGACGTGATCTCTGCCTACCCCTATCGGGATGAGGCTTGATGCTATCTATGTGTATTGTCCTTTACCACTGACATTGTACAAGTTGTAATAAAATCATATTACATCATACAAACTATACTCAGAAATTTATGTGTCCTCGGCAATTTAGATACCTAAGAAAACTGAATCAACCTAATTTTAATGTGGATGTACTCACATATAAATGTAGAAGGCCAATTCACATTGTTTACGGGTTAGATAACTTCCATGTCAGCCTACACGTTAACTGTGACCATTTTAATGACGTAATACACGTCACAAACAAAGACTAACGTGTTTTTAAGAGACCCTTATGATTATATTATAATGAGTAACACAAGGTTGTATTTAAAATAAATTATACGCCTTTACCTTGGGAGACAAAATGGGACAATGATATGTCTTACATACATACATACATAGCATCACGCCTCATTCCCATAGGGGTAGGCAGAGACAACATCCTTCCACTTGCCACGATCCTTGCATATCTCCTTCGCTTCTTTCATTCTCATTAAACCTTTCATACAAGTTCGTCGGTTTAGAGTACTCTTGACCTGGCCGTTATTTAAAATGTCCTGGATTTGGTCCAGGAACGTTCGCCTTGGTCTTCCCCTTCCAACTTTCGCATTCACTCTTGACTCATAAATCCTTTTTGTCAGTCTCCTTTCATTCATTCTCTCTACATGCCCAAACCATCTAAGCATACCTTTCTCAATTTTAGTCACTACGTCTTCTTTTATACCACAACGTTCTCTTATCACACTATTTCTCACTCTGTCACTCAGTTTTAATCCACTCATGCTTCTCAACGCTCTCATCTCTACCGCATTTATTTTACTTTTGTGATTCTTCTGCCATACCCAACTTTCACTACCATACATAAGTGTTGGCACCAACACTCCAGCATGCACTGCCAGTCTAGCCCTTTGAGACACCATCTGGCTATTCATAAAAGCATGCAGAGCACCATTTACCATATTCCCTGCATTCACTCTCCTTTCGATATCACTTTCACATGTTCCATCTTTTGTAAATTTAGATCCCAAGTATACAAATTCTTTCACCTCTTCCACTTGTTCCCCATCTATCAAAATATTGCCATTCATCATAGATTCATCTCGTTCAAAAAGCATAACTTTCGTTTTGTTTACATTCACTTTCATTCCTTTCCCTTTCAAAGCTTCATTCATAATATTTAGCATCTCCTGAAGCTCGTTAGCGGATGACGCAAGTATTACTTGATCATCAGCGTAGAGTAAACATTTGATGACTAATTCATTCATTCTTAACCCATACATACATTCTTTTAAATCTGTCAAACATTTATCCATGAAAAGGTTGAACAGCCATGGTGACGCAACACATCCCTGTCGAACACCTCTTTCGACAGGAAACCACTCCGTGTACGCTCCGTTTATTCTGACACAGGCACTAGAACCCTCATAGAGAGACTTCAATGCTTGGATCAGACAACCGCTCACCCCATACGTAGATAACGTTGACCACAGCTCATTCCTCACCACTCGATCATAGGCCTTTTCTAAATCTACGAACGCGCAATAAACTATGTCTTAATATGGTATAAAGTTTTTGGTTTAATCCAGGGGTCGGTAAGCTATTTTTATAATAGGGCCACAAATTTTATGAGGTCATAGATGCGAGCGACAAATGTTATGAGGACAATGGCGTGGGCTACAAATGTTATAATGATATTTTTCGTGCCATAAATATTATGAGGATATTGGTGCGAGCCACAAATGTTATGGGGATATTGGTGCGAGCCACAAATGTTATGAAGATGTTGCTACTGGCCACAAATGTCAGGAGGATAATGGCGTGGGCTACAAATGTTGTAATGATATTTTTCGTGCCACAAATATTATGAGGCTATTGGTGCGAGCCACAAATGTTATGAGGATATTTGTGCGAGCCACAAATGTTATGAGAATATTGCTACTGGCCACAAATGTTTGGAGGATAATGGCGTGAGCTGCAAATGTTATAATGATATTTTTCCTGCCACCAATATTATGGGGATATTGGTGGGAGCCACAACTATTATGAGGATATTTGTGCGACCCACAAATGTTATGAAGATATTGCTACTGGCCACAAATGTTAGGAGGGTAATGGCGTGGGCTACAAATGTTATAATGATATTTTACGTGCCACAAATGTTATAATGATATTTTTCGTACCACAAATGTTATGAGGATATTAGTGCGAGCCACAAATGTTATGAGGATAATGACGTGGGCTACAAATGTTACGATGATATTTTTCATGCCACAGATGTTATAAAGATATTTGTACGAGCTACAAATGTTATGAGTATATGGGTACTACCCACAAATATTATGAGGATGTTTTTATTGGCCACAAATGTTATGAGGATCTTGGTACTAGCCACAGATGTTATAAGGATATTACTGCGGGCCACAAATGTAATGAAGATATTGGTGCGGGTCACATTTCATTATTATTTACTTTTTTATCTATATTTATCGTTACTGTCATTTGAACGGAACTTGCCGATCATTTGCCGCTGGTTTATTCACACTCTTCCTATATATAACTTGTTTATATTTTTAATGTATGGAACAAAATTAAATTGACAGGTTTGGTTGTAATTTCACGTCCCACTGCAGCAAACCGCAGTTCGGAAGCTTTTTAACACTTGTAGTGGATAACATTTGATGATACCACAGTTTTCTGTATTTTTTAATAATAGTAGATTAATCTTGTTTTCTTTTTTAACATTAATTGTTTCTTTCTTTGTTTAATTAAAGCTATGTATACTATAGAATATATAAATATCTGTCCTGTAAAAACCAAGAATCAACGCCAGATCTTTTAAAAAAATTAGCCCCATCAATCAATTTGAAATCTGGCATCAACGCCAGGTTTTACAAAATTAGTCTGCCAATATCCGGTGATAATTTATCTAAGGGGATTACTTCATTGTGAATTTTGTGTTAGATTTAATATATTTACAATCCTGTTAACCGCTTTACTCTACTTAAATATGGCAAGAGAACCAAATATATATATAAAAATTTCCAATATCCGACAATAATTTATTACTTGCAAACGTTACTTTTGATTTAATTTAAAGATTTGTTTACAATTCAATTAACACTTCCAGTTACTTTGGTTTAATATCAATAAAATAAAATAAATTAGTTTGCCAAAATTCGCTTATAATTTATCACAGTCTTATTCTTAATAAATTTGGCAATAATATTCGATATATTAAAAAATGGGTTGTGTGAAAACGTGAATACATATCGGGCTTCCCCCTTCGACGTGCGCGATGTGTTACAGTCCCTAATTAGCGTAATAAATTCTTTAATCCTTTAGCTATCCAGTGGTGGCCTCCCAATGAATGCGATTTTAGACGTATTCACGTCTTTTTGGCAGCAATTTCAGTTCAACAAAAAAAAAATACTTTAATGTTTGCTTTACTTAACTGGCATCATTATCAGTTAAAAATAAGTTTGCCAATCCAATCATTATGTACATAACGAGATTTGTTTTACGTTTTCGTCGGATTTAAATAAAAAATATGTTTATTTCTTCTAACCATACTCATGAAATGGTCTTAATTTAAGTGATGTTCTAACTTTGAAGACAATACGATATCTAATACGACGCTCAATCATAGCCAGTGCGTTGTAAGTTAAAAATATAGTAATGAATAATTGGTATGCCTTAGTATGAATACCATATACAGCAAAGACAGATCCAGATGCAATGATTCATCAATTAAAAGGAACAGTGGTAGCCACCTCCACGCTTTGGATATCTCATGCTTCAAGATTGTCGGAGTAGACGTGGAATGAGCGAGAAACAAAGTCTGAGTGTGGGCTAAAGACAAACACAGTTTGCTACTGATAACTCCATTGCAACTCCAACCCTATCAACTTTAATTTAGAGTATACTTTACAATAACAGTAAGAATAACATAACAACAATAATTATAAATATTTTTGTTTTGGTGAAATGTACTTTAACACATAAAAGTTAAGGTCGAAATTTCTTTGTAGTTAATAGTAACAGATTTACAGTCTTGTGGGTTGTATGACGCCGACGTGCGAGCGAATCGACTCTGTATCGTTGAAACGCGAGGCTATTTAAAACTCTGCGCAAGCCCCCTGGCGCCGAGTCGACAACTAACGATCAGTCTCACCTTGTCTACCAACCAGTGTATAGCTTCGTGAACTGTGTTTACACAAAAAAAAGACGTTCCACCGCCAGTGTTTATTTAGTTACGACAGTTTTCACACCTTGAGATGGCTGACAGTGGTCTGAAGAGGAATATTCCGATTAAACTTGGCGATTTCTCTGTCATCGACACCGAGTTCTCTAGCATCAGGGAGAGGTTCGACGCCGAAATGAGAAAAATGGAGGAGGAGATGAGCAAATTTCGTTCGGAACTCATGAACAGGGAGAGCAACAACTTCTTCAAGAGCTCGACAAGGTATTTATCTATAAATTTCTTTAAGACATTCACATGTTTATTACGCAACTGTATTATTTTAATGTTATATATGTACATTATTATTCTGAATGCGTTAAACGTTGTCGGCCCTGTGTATACATAAAAGGGAATCTTGAATTAATGAGATTGGGGATTTCGCAAGTCGCCCACCTCGGACGACCTCGTTGGTTCCACGAAAGTAGTTCTCTAAAGGTATTATTCGGGAGCATTCCGCGGAACGACGTTAACTGCAGACATCTTAGTCGGCTCCATTTAAAGCGTGCAGCGATACGTAAGCCCGACGCGGGATGATGTCATGTATAGAAATAGCGCCGGCCGGCAGCTCCGAACAATTTGTACATAATACACAAGAATGTAAAAAATACGACCGACAATGTCACAAAAACAAAATCACAAGTGTCATTAAACAGACGCAATACTTACGGGACGCAATACTATGCGAGGGACATAAATAGATTGGCTGTTCCCCATTGTGTCACCCGTGTAGTTCCCAATCCCATGGAAATATGGATAAACCCATTCTTTTTATAGTCTACGTCTCAAAAGGAATACGTATTTCAAATATTAAATCTATCAGACAAATAGTTTTGTATTAAATGAATCTTTTAGTAAGTGATGGTTTTTCGCTTATTTATCCAGAATCCGTGGGATTATGGGAAAACGCATTCGTATTCTTACGTTGCAATAGGAGTTACCATGCTAAATTTCAAATCAATCAGAGCTACAGTTTTCGAGATTTCGTGATCGAGTTCCTGGGGTTTCTGTTACGAAGTTCTCAGATAAAAAGTGTAAATAGCAGCCTATTATCGTCCCACTGCTGGACACACGCTCACTTATAGGAGAGGGGGGCCTTAGGACATGCTCCCACTATGTTCCACTGGTGGTCAGGCAGACTACACATATCCAAGAATCGCTCCCAAAATACGAAGGATTATCCTCATGGCCTGCTTCACCTAAAGCATGATAAATTTAATGGTGAATGCCCAGGGTTTAAACCCTTTACTTTTACATCTATTAGGCCAAAAGTACTCAGCATTGAGCACCCTGAAATTGGGAAATTGGTGCTATGCTCCACCCCTGTGTTCTTAAGAGCATGCCAAGCCTAAGTCCTACATATCTGATCTCTCAGTTGTAGTTTCGAATTTGCCATCACTAATCATCTGGCTAATTTTGGCATGAGATTGCCCCTTAACAAAGTTCTTTTAGCAGACGATTGTTACAGAAACATTATTACAATTTTGAAACCAATTGTCTTTTTACACAAACCAATATGATACTAATGTAAATTGAAATAGTTTTATATGAAATTTGCGCAAGTTTGATGTTTACACGCTAGTTTAATCGAACTGAATAACGTTTATTGCCTGAAACCATACGTGACCCAGTTGGAGCGAATTGGTTATTTTACAACCTCAATGACGCAAGATACTCGTCATTTGGAAACGAGAATCTTGGCAAGTCATTTGAACCAAATAACGCTAAGGACGCTGTTAGGTCGTCCTCTAATCATCGATTTACTGTATAAAAAAGCTGCGAGGAAGGAAAATATATTTTCAAATAGTTTATGAACAATTTCCACGTCAATTTTATATCTTGTAGTTACATTACATCTAAGCAATGTTACCGGTCCGCCCAAACACTTCAGCAAAACGCGAATGTGGGTAGAACGCGTTTTTATCGTGTACATATTTTATGAAAGTTTGGTTACCTTTACAATTATATATCAAGGTTATCATATTTGCATATTGGGCTTTTAGCACTTATAAATTATATACGTATATTTTAATTTGCTTTATAAATATCGAAAATATTTTTGGTCCCAATACCAAGCGGTCCCAAAACCTAGTATTTCATATTTTACGCTTTTATATATATAAATAATTTAAAATAAGCTTATTACATTTAAAATATAATACAAACAACGTCCTAGAGATATTAAATACTTCCTATTTTCCAAATTTGAGTTATAAATTACTAACAAAAAATATTGCTTTTTGCATGTCTTACAATTTCGAATCTGTTTCCTCCGGAGGAGTAACCAAGTCTTCAGAGAGGTAAAAATATTATATCAACGTTTTTTATATATGTATAGTTGTAGTATATAATATTATGTTAAGTATAGCACCTTGTATGGCACATATTGTATTAAATTTACAGCTGAACTTCTATATTTAAGCATAACCTATATATGTACATAATATAACACTAATTCTTATTCTTAATCTGTGGATAACTTAGACTTTATTTAATTAGATATTGAAAATTGATGTATATCCTTTTTATAATAATGGTGATAACCAAAACAGATTTTAATATTAAAGAGAAACTTTTAACAGTGAGATGAGTAATATGATAAATTGTGAGTTAAATAGTAAAAAAATATAATTGCCAATTCTTTGACATTCGTCCCGTCAGAACAATACATTTGGATTCGCTTTAAATACAAATTTATGTTAAAAATGCTTTATAATAAAAAAAATACTTATTTAGATTATTACGTATTGTAGATTTTAAAAAAGCAAAATAATTTTACTATGACATATTAGTTGTCAAATAATTGTGGGTGCGTTCAAGAATTTATTTTGTTTTTAAACTTAGAAATATATTAAGCTAAATAATAATGTTTTTTTTTTGTATTTATAGGTTTATTATAAACCATTTACTTATTATTAGGAATTTAGATTTTAAATCTACACTTATATTATAAACAGGAAAGATTTGTATATAACGAATAAACTCAAAAAGTACTGGACCGATTTTAATAACTCTTTTTTCATTAGAAAGCTACATTATCACTGAGTAACATAGGCTACATTTAGTACTAGGTTACTATAGAAATCTTTAAAAATTCCTATTAAAACCAACCGAAGGTGTAAAAAAAATTGCCAGAAAATGTCTTTCATTGCAAACGCTGTGAAGAGTATTAATGATAGGACAAAAAAATGTTCGACCATATAATAGAATATATCAATATCTAGAAAAAACTTCGCGAGACCATATGTCTAACTATTGTAGTTACGTCACTATAACTACTTTTTTTACATTTAACAAATTGATAGAAATGCCGATCAAAATCAGACCGTGTTATCCATACCATTTATAGATTTTTATCCAAATAAATAATTTAATATTCAAGACTGTCTCAATACCTGATGATTACTTTTGAATTATTGAAATTCAATTCAAAAGTATCATGAAATTAAAATAAAAATACATGCCGGCGGCGGCGCCACGCAGCGCATCGAGTAACTAACTCGACGACTGAGTGGGACAGTGCGGGAGAAGGGGGTGCACCATTATGAACTAGGTTACCTTACTCAGTGGACGCAAGCGACATTGATTATTTCGAGTTTTTTAACTGTTTTTTATGCTCCACTTAAAAAGTTCTTTTCAGAGCTACTTAGTTTTAGTATTAGGAATCACACTTTTTCATAATATTTGTCAATTCATGGTCGTTTTAATTATCATGCTTATAACTTAAATATCTGTACCTATTTATGTCTACCCGTGCGAAGTCGGGATGGGCCGCTAGTATGCAATATAATTGTACTGTGACAAAGGCTCGACATATTAGTTCTCAAAATGGGTGCGTTCAGAGATAAATTTTGTCTTTAAACTTAGACAGACATAAAAATGTTTTCTATGTGTATACATGCATAGTTTTCGGTAAAACTATGTTTAGCCGTCATTTAGTATACAAAAAAAACTTGTCATTGAAATAATACTTGCATAAAAGATCATTCGAATAATGCTTTTAACTGATGATCGTCCTTTGTAATACAGCAAAAGGTATTTGCTGACATATTTTGTTCGCTTCGTGTATTGTTATTTGTTATTGGTTGAAATTTTCTGAGAAAAAATATCTTTCTTTTCGATTTTGTGCATAATGGATAGGAATGCATGCCTTTTAAAGTTTCACGAAATTAAATACTTTGTGATAATTTATTTGATATGCTACATACACTGGAATAAATTTAAAATGATAATAGTTTTTTTCTATAGTATATTAATGGATTTTTTTATATAAATATGCCATCTTTTTCCCATGATTTTTCTGAACTGATTCATTCTATATTGCTGATTCTATAATTTTAAAAAGTAACGTCGATCCCTGGTAGTGGAATTTGGGAAGGTGTATTTCCTAATTTGTGTGAATCTAGACTAGTAGGAGGCTTTGGTCATAGCTAGTAACTATTTTACCAGTAAAGACGTACCGCCAAGATGCTGTGTAGAAATCTTAGGAGATAAGTTGCCTCTTTCCAGATTAGTGCGCTTCCATCATCACTTCCCACCAGGTATAATAACAGTCACCTATTTAAAGTATGATTTTCTTTCGAAATATTTATTTTCATAAAATCTTCCAAATTTATCATTTCTTGACATTAATATATGACATTAGTATATTATATATTGTATCGTATTATATTTAAAATTACACATTATTGCATGCTACTAACAGCAATGTTTATAAAAATTACATATGTCGCTTGTTGGGAATTATTCTAAGCGTTAAAAAACTATAGAAGGTATTAGGAGACCGCTTCCGATAGCAAAGACAGACGATAGTAATGACAACTATGATGACGAGATCATATTTTTAAAACGTGTAATAATGCGTGCGTTCATTGACCCGTGCGTCAGCTGTTGTTGTTTTCAATTTTGTTTCATTGCTGGTTTTGTTTTTAAGTAAAGTTTTATATTTTTAATGAATTTATCGTTTCATTTAGCATGTTGGAGCGTAATAAAACGTTTTAAAAGTGATTTTATTAATCAGAATTCGTTTTCGGAAGCGGTCTCCCAATATATCTCCTTGTATAAATCAACCAATGTCTGGAAAATCTTTTGATTATATATCGCTATGTAAATGTTGACTTCATTCTTAATGGGGTTTAAGTTCTGAAGTTTATGAATTTCGCATTTTAAGGACCATTAGTAGACACAAATTGGTGACATTGGGCGAGACTCCCTGGGTTTTTGACCGGTTGCCATAAAAACAATATAGTGGATTAACCTTGAAAGATAGACCTGTACTGGCCAGGACTATTTAACCGAACAATACCGTGATACATGTTTTTTGCGTTGCTTTAACAGTTTACGCAGCACACGTCATGATAGATCTCAAAACGAATAAATTTTCCCCCTTTTTACAAAATTTTACATTGATGCTTTACTCCTATTGACGGTAGCGTGATATTATATAGCACAAAACCTTTAAAGATAATAAAGCTATTTAGCACTAATAGAATATTTCAATTTGAACCAGTCGTTTTTGAAATAAGTGCAAGCAAACTAACAATCGTTCACCTTTATAATATTAAAATATACGACGAACATACATATAACAAATGCATTTCATAGTTCTGCGATTTAATGAATATTCCGACATCCCTAGAACTAACTGTAAAAGCTAATACAGAATGTCTTTACTGAATTTGTTATTCGCCTTTATTTAAAGAACATTTTTTTTTAAAGAATGTATTTACAATATAAAAGAGATCCTAAAATTAAATTAAACATTTCTTTTTGATCGCCTTCTCGTGTGCATTAAAGAACCCGATCAACTTTGGAGCGTTGTAGCGTTTTAAATGAATTGAATTAAAAAATTTGTAAATAAAAATTTCCTCAAAATCTATAATTAGTCTGAGATATTTTGTTGGGAAATGTATATTAATAGTTATAAAGCAAAAAAGAAAATATTTAAAAAAAAGTTTCATTTATTTGCTGATAATTTAATTAAATTAAATTTTAGGGCATAAAGTTATATGAACATAATTGTAGGCAAAGCGATTTGCTAGAAATTATGTCTTTTGGAATTTTTGTAGGACGCATATCTTCGGAGATATCACGAAAATGGTGTTAACGCCCCTTTATCCATGGTGGCGGCCGGGTACATTGGCAGCACTCCACAATCTAGGGGTTAAGCTTCTATTGATAAAATAAAATTAAGTCTTCTAAAAAAATGTCAAATTCATGCATGCCCACTTTTCAATGGACTTCGGGATTAATAAAATAGTTGATATAACGAATATGCTCACGATGATGCTCACAGAAGCAATATGTTACACATTGTAGCGAACAACTATCTTTAAAAGAGTAACCGTTGAGTTTCTTGCCGGTTTCTTTTCAGCGGTGTCAACTTTCCGAATCGGTGGTAGATTTGTTTCCAACAGACAGACTACTGACGATTCAAAAGTGCTTTTTGAGCCTACTTGAATAAAGAATATTTTAATTTGATTTTGATTTGATTTGAATAAATTGTAAGCCGATTCGATGTTCGATTTCAAATAGCTCTTCACAAGGACAAAGTCAGCGGTCAATAATAATATGTACGATTGTTAAACAATTTTGTGATATATTGGATAACATTGGTGAGATCATTTGTTGACAATAACCTTGTATCTGCATTCACGAGAATGACATCAGCCTTGTGAAGTATCATTACAATCAATTATGCTCTCTGAAAAGTTACGCTTGTTGTATACTTTTATAACTTAAAAATACATTGATTAGAGTATTTATTATTCTTAAATATAAAGCAGAAGTGTATTTGTAGGTGACAAAGTATAAACCTTAAACACAACTTGTTCCATTGCGGTTTAGCGGGTTAACTCAAAAATGCTTGGTTCTGAAGTTTTATTAACGATGTTGAAGTTAGTAAGTAGGATTCGATTCGACTCTTAAAGAAGAAAAAGAGATAACTTTATTCAGAGAAGTGGTGATTTGAAATCTTCATATTTCATTTAATAACGTTAGAAGAGATTCTTTCACATTTTTGGTTATCTTAAAAGCATTAATGTACTATTGCTAGTGAGATGTTGTTTCTCTCACTCTATCAAACGCGGTACAGCCGTTAAATGAGCGAGACCAATGTACGACCGTGGTTTCGTTTTCATCGATGTGTACGGTCGCAAAGGCATGTACGTGCGTGAAACCGCGGGGCATTGCTAGTATAAAATATATAGATGACGGTATGATTAAAAAGTATTTCTTTTACTTCTTCTTTTAATAGCTTTTACGTGTAACGATTGAGAACAAACTACTTCGCCAGTATCACGTAGATTAGAGAAGGCACGAAGGACGTTGCATGGTTTATGAGCTTTTAAATAGAATTTTGATTATCTATAGATTAAGCAATAAAAAAAAGGATCTGAACATAATCAGCATGTGTATTGGATATTATTTCTTTATCACATATATTTTACAGATATTTATAGGATTTCTTTCTCTTTTTAATATTAACCGGGAGATTTGAAATCCCCCGTTTTACATTTAATAACTTGAGTCTTAGAAGAGCTACTAACTCGATCCGTTCGGATCAGGCGTAGTTTTTTATACATAGGTAAAAACAATACTGCTTTTGATATTCTATGCGAAATAAATAAAGAAGGTGCTCTTTTAAAATAAACAATTTGGTTAATATATAATAGAACGAAAGAAATATAATAAAGAAATAATATACATTAGACATTATGTTTAAACCTTTTTTGGGTCTTCATTATATTAATAGTAAAAAATACGTATTTACATGGCACTAAATGGTCGGAATCCAGGGCCGTTAATTAAATTATAACGTTATTATTGGTATATATTCGATAGTGAAAAGGGAGTGTGCTCTTATGAAATAAAAAAAAGGAAGAAATACTATAAATATATGTGATAAAGAATTAATATACGGTACACGGGCTGAATACACTGATTGTGTTTAAATCTTTTTTGTAATCTATAGATGATCATAATTCTATTTAAATATATTATAATTTTATCTTATAAACCGTACAACCTCCTTTGTACCAATCTACGTGATACTGGCGAAGTAGTTTGCGCTCAATCGTCACACGTAAAAGCTATTAAAAGAAGAACAAGAAATACTTTTTAATCATACCGTCCTCTATATATTTTATATTAGCAATGCCCCGCGGTTTCACCCACGTCGATACCGATCACATGGCACTGAAAGGTCCGCTAAGTTTGATTTATTTTCGTAGATTGACATTTTTAAATTCATTATAAGGATTAATACAGAAGTATGAATATTATGGTTTGTTTATTGTCGGCACTACTATTAACTTTTCATATATAAAAACTAGCTATAGTGGCATAACTACAGTAGGTGGATACGTGGTATCGCGGATCTTTTTGTAGATATGAATGCGTTTTATAATATTGTAGAACATTATTTTGTTCTATCATCAATGGTTTCTGTAGCGCACGCAATGACAGGTTTTTTGTGACAAATTTTTATACACCCTGAGTTATATTAATCCATTTTTCTAGGGATCCCTATTTTATTTTGAAAAAGTAATATAGCCTATTTCGTTCAGTGAAAATGCAGCTTCCTCGTGGTGAAAAGATTTTGAAATCGGTCCAGTAGTTTTTGTGTGAAAACGTTACAAACATACATACGTACAAAAACACAAAGGTTTCCTCATGACATGTCATTTTTTTAAATCATACGATGAAATAAGGTCATAGTCAAGCACAAAGTAATTAATAAAACAAAATACGAGACTAATGTTAACATACATTTTTTGTGGTGTAAGGAATTTTATAATAAAGTAGGTCAGTATAGCGCTTGACGTACTGAAGTGGGTAATTACATATTTAAAAGATTGCTGTCAAAGAAAAACAGCTATATTAAAATAAGTGTATTAGTTTCTACAACCGTTATATTTAGAAAGCATTTCTGATGACTTTATCATTAAAACTGGGTTATATTGATATATATTTTTATATTTAATATAGTTGAAATTGACTTGCAAGTGACCAAGCATTTATAGTACTGTATTATTAAAATAACTGAAGAGTTTGTTTAAAGCCTGTAATCTTAGGAAGTATTGGTTTGAAATGACAAATTCTTTTAATATTAGATAGCCCATTTATTGAAGAAAATTATAATAGATATTTATAAAGGAAACATGTTATAAAAACGGGGAAAGTTTGTTCCTTTTCGAAGCTCCCATTGCGTGTGCTATATAAACGTTTATAGTCAAAGTTTAAAGGAAACGGCAAAAGAATATGTGTTTCCTTTTGTATTTTATACGCTACTAGCGGCCCGTCCCGGCTTCGCTCGTGTAGACATAAATAGGTACAGATATTTAAGTTATAAGCACGATAATTAAAACGACCATGAATGGACAAATATTATGAAAAAGTGTGATTCTTAATACTAAATTTAAATTGCTCTGAAAAGAACCTTTTAAGTGAAGCATAAAAATGGGTTAAAAAAACTGGAAATATTCAATGTCGCTTGCGTCCACTGCGTAAGTAGCCGACCGGTTAACTAGTTCATAATGGTGCACCCCCTTCTCCCACTATGCCCCTCTCTCGTCAAGTGCTCGATGCGCTGCGTGGCGGCAGCCGCCGGCATGTATTTTAATTTTAATTTTATGATATCTTTTAAATTGAATATCCAATTTCAATAATTCAAAAAGTAATCATCAGGTATTGAGACAGTCTTGAATATTAAATAGTTTATTTGGATAAAAATTTATAAATGGTATGGATAACACGGTCTGAATTTGATCGGCATTTCTATCAATTTGTTAAATGTAAAAAAGTATTTATAGTGACGTAACTACAATAGCTAAACATATGGTCTCGCGAAGTTTTTTGTAGATATTGATATATTCTATAATATTGTCGAACATTTTTTTGTCCTATCATTAATACTCTATACAGCGTATGCGATGAAAGACATTTTATAGCTAATTTTTTACACCTTCGGTTGGTTTTAATAGGAATTTCTAAAGATTTCTATAGTAATCTAGTACTAAATATAGCCTATGTTACTCAGTGATAATGTAGCTTTCTAATGAAATAAGAATTATTAAAATCGGTCCATTACTTTTTGAGTTTATTCGTAACATACAAAAATACAAATCTTTCCTCTTTATAATAATAGTGTAGATAATCTTTATAATGTGACAAACGTAAAGTTTGTTTTATATGTCCGAAAGATTAGACACTATTGATTTCGTAGAGAGCATAAGTTTTCCTTAATACAAACTGTTTTAGCTGAAACCTTCTGATATATTGTGTAACGTTAGATTTTTAAAGTCAAAATATATAGGTATTAAAAAATTCGTTGTATAGTGTGTGGTACACTTGAAACTTATATTATACTGGTATTTTATATTAGCCTAAATCTTGTGCAACCCACAGCCCCATAAAGGAAGAAAAGATCAGTTATAAAAGAAACCCTTCATGTTTAGACAAAACATGAAGGTTTTCTTCCTGAAGCTGAATCAAATTACTAACACTCGAGATAAGATTCGCTCTGTAGGCAGGGTATCCTGAGGACAAAGGAATTTTAATAATGGTCAAGGAACTCAGAATAAAATGATCACTGTCTTTCAAACAGATCCTTTTTTGGGTTGAAGTTTTATTGCAGATAGTTTATCTTTCATAAAGTTATTGTATAGTATGATGCTGCTAAACTGCTGTTTAAAAATGTTTATAAACGTAAGTAAACATTTTATAACAGACATTTGGTCACAATGTTAAGAAATGTTCTCATGATAGGTAATGTTAGTAAACATTACGTTGTGGCAGCATCATTAGTATTACGGTATCTAGACATTTTTACTTGTCATTAAAATGTATGTTTAAATATTATTAAAAAGTATCATATCGTCATGCAAATTCGTATAATATTAGAGCGCCATATCGTGTGGAATATTTTAACAAAGTATTACATTTCGCATGTCAACACCACGTTTATAGACCATTTTTTATTATTATATGTAAACGCAATCAATTTGATCGCTAAAGAGTAGAGTTTTTCGTATTTGAAATAGTTTGAATGCTGAAAACGTTAATGTAAATTCAGTCACGATACTGTATTTCTACACGCAAGTGTGCTGAAAGGTTTACAGGTCGTTGAACTGTGAGTGAGCAACACGAAGGCGTTTTACTATTTCCAGAGAAGCAATTATAACATTTTGAATGGTGTAGATAGATTGAACTCATTATTGCACATCACAAACATGAAACAAGGTGACTTTATCGCTTTTTAGCTTAGAATTAGACCGATTAGAAAGACTATCGGTTAAAAAGGTTAGATCGTGTCCACTAATATATAAATACATACAAATCGGTAACTATATATATATATATATATATATATATATATATATATATATATATATGTATGTATGTATGTAGCATAAATAGAAGTCGTCATTAAAAATATAGAATTTAGAATCACTTATACTCAGACGTAACTCGTTTCAAAATGTTATCCGAACTGTGAAATACTCGTAAAAGATGTAATTTTAAAACACTGATGAAGTAAGCTTGTATTTCCAGTAAGGAAACGTACTTAAATTCAGTTACTTATTTACTTTATCCTCTTGTTGAAAGTGCAGGAATATCTTGTTATACTCTGATAAGTTCTTCAACTGAGAGGAAAACTCCGTGCATTGGTTAAATTATATATAATGTTAAATGATTAACCTAAAACAGATGAAATTACACATAATAGCCAGTAGATACATATAAATAAGTTAAAAAAGTGAAAAGAATTTCAACCTTTTTCGGTTTTTTATCGTCACGTCAATAAGCTATCTAAATATCAGAGTTATTTACTCTTCAATTTCAAATACTTATCTAATAATATAATTTTACAGTTCACGTTAGAAGCAGTACTATAATTTAAGACAATATGATGGTCTTCATTCTTTAAACACCTTTAGATCTTTGCACGTTATCTTTTCTCTGTAACTAAAACAAATTTATCTACAAAACACTATCAATGTTAATGTTTAATGTAAGATTATTGCATGCCTTCATGACTTTGAAATTGCATATTATGTACGATTGTAAATGTTCCTTTTCATCTCAAACTATGATCTATGAATCTCTTTTTCTGATTTTATGCATTCTCAGTATACAATTTATGTTTTAGAACTTAAGCATATGATTGAGGATTTGGAGGTAAGGTCTACCATCCAATTTGGATCGCAGGTTACCTCCCGATGTTTTCCTTCGCCAAGAAGCAAATTGTTGAGTTTAAACAACAATAAGTACTCTTTATTATATAAATAATAAAGAGTATAAAGATAACTTAGTGGTGTCTACCCAAGATGCCATTAGGCGATGCGTTTATCCATTAGTTCGTTATAACTTCTATTATTTTTTGTATTGTAGAATTTATGGCAATTGATTCAGATTCATTGAATTTAATAGTTACCCTCGTCTGTTCCCAGCACTACCACATCCTCACAACACAGCGACAGCAGACAGCTCGCTGAGCCCAGCCATTGGGACAGCCTAAACTCCCCACTTATCCAAGATGAAGGAGACGGCAAATCCTTAAAACTCAGATTTGATGTCAGTCAGTACACCCCAGAGGAAATCGTCGTGAAGACAGTTGATAACAAATTATTGGTAAGGACATTTTTATTATAGTTAAATTGACATAAAAATTTAACGTTATTACTCTGTTTTCAATATCGAGTTTTACAATCAGACTGAGCTTATCCACAAGTTTTATTAGGCCATTATGGTTATAAGCATTTTTTGAATTAATTTCAGGTTCACGCCAAACACGAGGAGAAGTCAGAGACAAAGTCTGTGTACAGAGAGTACAACAGAGAGTTCCTTTTGCCCAAGGGCACAAACCCTGAAGCAATTAAATCTTCACTGTCCCGGGACGGTGTACTGACAGTAGAGGCACCGCTTCCTCAGCTCGCCATCACTGACAGGAACATCCCCATCCAGAAACATTGAGGCGACCCTCAAAGCGCTCTATGACAGCAGCTATTCCATACTACTGTTAATTAATAATTTATTATAATTTACAATTGAGGCAGCGAGAGCAGAACATCCTATTTCCAAAACTAATTGTATATTACGCCTAGAATCTCGACCTATATTGATTTAAACTACCCAGTGAACACATGACGTCCTATTTGCTAACTACAATCTCGCGGTATATGTATTTACTGCCTATTAAACACATGACCTTAAAATAACCTCACAGGTCATATATAGATCATTATTATGTATACATGACGTAATGGTGACTTTTCGTCAAAGTAAATAGGGTAACTGGATATTACGACAGCTATTAACTACTGCCTACGTGATCTTGAAATCATTCGTATATGAGTCGCACAAAGGTCATATTTACGTGGACATGATACTACGTAATGTTGATTTTATTTATGTGTTTACGGAATAAAGTTAATTGGATCTTGTACTTTATGAAATTTTTATAAGTATTGCGTCTATAATCTCACGTTAAATTGATTCACAGCCTATTGAACATGTGACTTCAAAATGACGTCATAGGTCATAAAGACGTCATGTTTACATATGCGTGACGTATTGTTGTATTTGCTTACGTCATTTTGAATTAGATATCATACGTACGTTGTATTTATTGACTTTAACTCTTTGATTTAAATATAATCACTGGGTGTGTTCTAGAAAGTTCTCAGGAATCTCACAAAAATGAAAATATTTTTCCCAAAACGTAGGTCAATTCTTTCTCTCGTGTCTACAATAATTATAAGGATTGGAGATCTTCAGATATTTATTTTGAATCTTTAATTGTAATGAATCTCTACGTATATTAACAAATACGTTGTTATTGGTTTGAATTTTTTTTATATTCCAATGTCAACAATGTCGCAGTGCAGAGTGAGTTATGGTCGCATTAATATTGCTTTAGAGTCGATGCTTTCACTGTGATTGTTAGAAGTTTTGCATATTATCATGTATTTGTGAAACACTTTATAATCAAGCGGCGTTTCGCAACACTGCACTGTTTTTGTAGTATAATCTATGGCTAGAATCCAGGCCTTAAAAAAAATGAAGCTGTAATCGCGCGATATAAATAACAGGCTGTATGATTTAAATCTTTTATGCTTCCCATTTAAAAAAATAAAAACATTTTTTTAAATTGCTATTTCTAATGAGAAAAGCAGTGATTTATGATCAAGTAATTCCACAGTATAATTGTGCGGTTGTATGTTTGAAAATTTTGTACCCTCTCCCATTAAAGGGTTGAATTAAGAAAATATCTTTTTTTTATACATTCAACTAGAAAGCAGTGGTTTCAGATCCATTAAAGAGATATAAAAAAATAATATCTTTTTATTTCTACTTTCAATAAGAAAATCAATGATTTTAGATCGTATAATTGTATCGCTGTATAGATTAAAACTATTATACTTCCCATTAAATGTATGCATTTTAAGAAAAGAATTGGTTTTTTTACTTTTGATGAGGAAAGCAGTGGTTTTAGTTCATATAATCCCGATTCCCGCGATATAGTTGTTAGGCTGTAAGGTTTTTAGCCATTTACCCTTTCTCATTGCAGGTATGAATTTAAAAAAATATATTTTTTTATTTTATCTATGCTTTCAATGGGAAAGGCCTTGAGTTTAGATCATATAATCGTGTGGTTGTATGGTTTATAGCCTTTACCCCATTCTCATTGGAGGTATAAATTAAAAAAAAAGAATATATTTTTCTTATTTTATTTATGCTTTTAATAGAAAAGGTGATGATTTAGAAAATACAGTCTCGTTTTCAATTATGACATGGATATTTATATGAATCTCAGGCCTATGACCGCTTGAAGTGGAGCTTATAAAACGTGTTCAAAAGATAATATTGCAAATCAGTACACGATGTACTTATTATGAAATATAATAGGCTTTATCCAACAGTTGTGTCTTAATGATAAATTAAAGTCCAATTATCCTAACCTTATTTTATAGGTCGAAATAACAATAGTATATTCAGATGATAATGTTAACAGCTTTTAACTGATACACGTTTATATTTTAGTACAAACAGTTGTTATGAAAGTTTTAGATGTCAATAAAATTCATGAAAATTTACTCCGTTGTTTTACTCATTTCCTGGATATAAAAGTGAAATTTCTGTTGTTTTCAACTCGGTTTTTTGAAATCACCATTTTTATAGTGGTATGAATGTAACTAAACCAAATGTATATATGTAACGTTTTTACATAAAAACTACTGGACCGATTTCAAAAGTTTTGTCACCATTAGAAGGCTGCATTTTCACTGAGCGACATTACTTTGTAAAAAATAATAGAACTCCCTAATAAAAACACATTAATGTAACCCAAGGTGTGAAAAAATTACTTACAAAAATCTGTCATCGCTTGCGAGGCGGAAACTATTCATGATAGAACAAAAAAATGTTCGACATTATTATAGAGTGTATTATTATCTACAATAAAGTACACAACGTTCTGTGATAAGAGAACTTTGTGGTATAAAAGAAGACGTAGTGACTAAAATTGAGAAAGGTATGCTTAGATGGTTTGGGCATGCAGAGAGAATGAATGAAAGGAGACTGACAAAAAGGATTTATGAGTCAAGAGTGAATGCAAAAGTTGGAAGGGGAAGACCAAGGCGAACGTTCCTGGACCAAATCCAGGACATTTTAAATAAGGGTCAGGTCAAGAGTACTCTAAACCGACGAACTTGTATGAAAGGTTTAATGAGAATGAAAGAAGCGAAGGAGATATGCAAGGATCGTGGCAAGTGGAAGGATGTTGTCTCTGCCTACCCCTATGGGAATAAGGCGTGATGCTATGTATGTATGTAATAAAGTACAGGATACAATCCAACTACTGTAGTTATGCCACTATAACTCTTTTTTACATTTTATAACTTAATAAAACTGCAATACCCAAACCATATATTATTCATACCTCCATATTAATTCTTATTCTATTATGGACCATTTCAATACCTGTAAAAGACCTTCAAAATGATTAAAATCAATTATTTACAATAAAAAAAAAACATCATAGAACTATGTCAAACTTTCGTTTTGACCGGATTCTCATGAACTTTGACTAACCCGGTTAACTTTGGAACTGAGTATCAGCATTTTAAATCAAAGAAATTTAAAAAAAATATATAGATTTTATAATATAAAACTATTACTCAAAAGACCATCTTTAAGATTGATTGAGGTGATTTTTTTGAAAAATGAAAAAAAATAGAAATTTTCTGTTTTTTCGCTAATAACTTCTTTAATTGCCAGTTGCCAGTAGAATGTTTTTCACCTTTAATATGTCAAACAGCCCACGGCTTTCACTCTGAATTCAAGGCGTGTTTTTTTTTAATATTATTTATTTAATTAATAAATATAAAGAAATAAGCAACAATTAAATTAAGCGGAAAGAACCTTTATTTTAATGTTCCGCTATCTATACTATACATTTCCCTATAAACAGATTTGGTTGAATTAATGATTCAAGGTCATGAGCGCGTCATTTTTATTCACGATTTTATGATGAAATCTGGAAATCGAGTCACGCGTTTCCAAGTATACAATGTTCCGTAATTCATTGATATAATAAATACCTTTCCAAGTTATAAAAAAAATTTAAATTCTTGCTAAAACTGAAAAAAGAAACTATTTGCTTGCGATAAGAAGATGGAAATTAAAACCTTATCAAGGCGAATATACGAAAAACCGTAGGTATACATTTGTATGTCACTGTCAGCTGTGGTGCGAGCCATTTTACAGAACTTTCAAGACAAAATCTGGCGTTTCAAGCCACATTAGAATATAATAAACACTAGCCAGATTCGCCGTTGACGGAACCGTCATGAAGGACATCATCATCATTATCATGTCACTGAACTCCTAAGCAGCTGGACCGATTTTGTTGAAATTTTTTGTGTCTTCAGGTGGATTCGAGAATGACTTAGATTGATTCGTTATTTATCAGATCAAATTGATCTGATAAATAACGAATTCACTCATATCTCTACTGAATTATGAACTGCGCGGGTGACACCGCCGGGAACAGAGGAAACCTTTCGCTGGAGTGCATAGTTGGTGCAATGCTCACCAGCGAAAGGGAGTGGAGGGCAGTGGGGTCATGCGAAACTGCTATTTCGCTAAAAGAGGCACATGAGAGACAAAGACAGGATGCTGTGGACGCTCCTCTACTCCAGCGTGGAATTACGTTTCTCCAGCCTTCCTCCTAAATTTCCCAGAGGAAACTTCCGCAGGGTAGATTGGTACCAACACATATATGTATAGGTTGTAACTACATATATAAGCTATTGGTGTGAGCGGCGCCGGAACTGCCAAGTGAAGGGAAACACCTACCTTATATCTGAATATAAGAATACGAAGTGTAAAAAACAATATGCAATTTTTTTTACTTTTTAGAGCATATTAATATTTATAACAGTTTGTTTTGAAGGCGGTTCTTTTTTTGTCAAAATTTTTATTTAACTTATGATTTTTAGTTAATCTGAAGTACACTAACAAATTTGTCTGAATATGGGTACAACGTGCTACTCAAATGAAACCGCACCGTTTAAATAAAACAACTTTGCAAAGTGAAATTTACATTGATATCGCCACACCCGGGGTCGAACCCGCAACCTTATACGTTACAGGTCAGTTATTTTGCCACCCCGCTATCACCAGTCTTTTATTTGGTAATCGAGAGCTACACTAATACGTAAAAGTTTCCTTCTTCCCCCCCGACTCTACTACCACCGTTTCGCACGTAATACACCTTATAATATTGCAATTTGCTGCATTGCAAACGTAAGGTCATTGCAATTTGATTACAGATAGCACCCTTACTGTAAGCCGTTGAGGAGTTCCATTGATCTTCATATTTAACTACGACAATTACTTGACCATACCGATGTTACGGTAGGTGACTCAAATATCCGGATAAAAGATTCTGTCGAGTATTGTTAATTTGTTCCTAAGAATTGAAGAGTTTCGTCACTTTGTCATGGATTCCATCATCAGAACCTAACTAAACTATCACAAAACAACCCTTGAAGTATATCCTGTCCATTAAAAAAAGAATCATCGAAATCGGTTGGCGTGATCTTGACTTATTCGTCCATTTGTCACGCACATGCTTAATGCAAATTTAACACTAGTAGTTGGGTATTCACCGGTTCTGCCCCACGATTCACCCCCGGGACCCCCCCCCCCGTTCTGTTTTCACCGGTTCTGCCCCGTGTAGTTGGGTTATCACCGGTTCTGCCCCACGATTCACACCCCCCCCCCCCCCTCTGTTTTCACCGGTTCTGCCCCCCGTTCATAACAAGAAGAAAAAAAAAAAA
>JACTOM010000073.1:1104781-1163951 GCA_015832385.1 Elymnias hypermnestra
TGAAAGGAGACTGACAAAAAGGATTTATGAGTCAAGAGTGAATGCGAAAGTTGGAAGGGGAAGACCGAGGCGAACGTTCCTGGACCAAATCCAGGACATTTTAAATAACGGCCAGGTCAAGAGTACTCTAAACCGACGAACTTGTATGAAAGGTTTAATGAGATTGAAAGAAGCGAAGGAGATATGCAAGGATCGTGGCAAGTGGAAGGATGTTGTCTCTGCCTACCCCTATGGGAATGAGGCGTGATGCTATGTATGTATGTATGTATTTATTAGCTTTATTTATGCTCCATCACGTTAGTACAGCTAAATGCTACGAAAACTTTCATAAAAAATAAATTATTAAAAAAAACCAACAATTAAACAAAATCAGCTGACGCTCAGATCAACGAACGGAAAGAACGTTCGTTGACCGGAGCGTCAGCTGATTTTTCATTATGTGTTTCACTGCTAGTTTTGTTTTAGTAAAGTAATTTATTTTTATGAAACTTCAAAGGTATTTGCAAGTGTTTTAAAATTTAGAATTAGCCACTTTTCTAATGTAAATGGTCACTAATTATGAATTTATCTAAATTCCCAAGGAATTGATAACTACGCGAGTGACACGATAAATTACAACAATGAAAGCACTTGTGGTTCTTTAACACTAAATACTGACACATGTTGGGAAATATTATAAAAGATAATTATTAATTTATTATATCGGTTACTTTAAGTGCCAAAACACCTAGGGCAATGGGAAATTCTAAGTATAAAGAGTTTCAATATACCGAATTTATTGATATAATTTTTCAAATCGCCATATGCAAACAATAACATTGTTTTATGAAATATATCTTTACAATAAAATTTTAATCATAGTAGACTGTGTTCTTGGCCTCTATGAAAAGGTTTCTTATATAGCAATATATGAGAAACCTTTTTATCCTATGAATTACTACCACTTAATTTAACAATTTTAAATTTCATAGCAACACATATCTCATTTCAGATTTAGATGCACTAATCTCTTCATAAGATAGACTATTATTATTATTATTTAAAACTTTATTGCACACCTTTAAGAAAAGACAATACAACTTATGTAATACAAAGAAAACCAGATAATTAAGTAATAGGGTGCGCAAAGGCGGTCTTATTACTAAAAGCGATCTCTACCAGGCAAACTTTGGTGAGAGGAAGAGAAGATAGGAAGGGGAGGTGCAAATAACTTTAAAAGAGAAAAATTGCCTCAGTTATAACACTTACACATTGCATTAAATAATCTATAATATAAAAATGAATCGCAAAATGTGTTGGTAAGCGCACAACTGAACAACGCCTGGGTTAATTTTGACAATTCTAATTTTTAAATGTTCGTTGTAGTCCAAGGATGATTATTACGGCGAAAAATGTTCGAATAATTCCAGGGGACAGCCCTAAAAACAGCTCTTTTCTGTTTCCCATACAAACATTTTCTTACTTAAATGTACAGTCAATTTGACCTTTATTGCTATTCAATAAAGTTCATAATAAATTACAAGTACTCAATGTTGTCTAAGCAAGAATCAATTTGCACTTTATTATCGCTGCGCAAAGTTCAAAATCAATTGAATGGTCACACAATGTACGAGCTATAGATCATTAGTACTGCTGACAGAACGAAGTCTGTCAGGTCTGCTAGTTACACATATAGTTCAATGTATAATACATAAAATGCTACACAGCTATATCATACATACGTATGATTACATTAATTGACTATATTATTATTAAGGGAAGAAATTATTTAATATAACGAACTATATCCGTTCAGTTTTGTTTCACATGAGTTGCACTGTATTGTAGTACATTTTCAGCAGCAATATTTACTTACTTATTTTCATCTCTTAACCCTGGATAGAAATCCTGCCATTGTGACAAATGGTTTAAGTCATCTTTTATGTCAACATCATTTTCAATCTTTGGTTCATCATTTGGGGCTGAATACTGTTGAAGGAGACTGTAAACTACCTCGTTGTCACGGCAACTGGCGATTTCAAGTGGCGTACGATTTGACCTGTCAATTATGTTTAATCTCACACCTTTCTTTAACAGTATCTCAAGACATTGGGCTTGGTTATGATGTATTGCCCAATAGACTGCCTGAAAAGGTCAATAACAGCCAATTAATCTCACAGGATCAAGGATTTGAAAGTATGTCTAAAAGTGCAACTGTAACAATCACATAGATTATCAAAATGTAACAAATTTACTAACCGTCCATCCTTGTCGATCTCTCATTTCAATATTAACATTCTGGTCCAAGATTAATTCAACAACAGTCGTTCGTCCACTTGTAACGGCCCGCATTAATGGTGTCACTCCATATTTATCCCCACAATTCAATAAACAGTCTTTCTTTATGAGACTCGAAACAATATTGTATGTTACAATCTCATTAGCACTGCTGTTGGAACATGCCATCATGATTGGTGTCACAGAATCTTGAAGATGAGACAGAGAGAATTACTTTAATGTACATAAATTTAGATAGTATTCCTAAACAATTTAGAATATTTCTCTTAATCGAATTTCCTTCTAATAGTTCTTAAGCGCGAATTTTGGATAGACGTCCAGAAGGAATTTAGAATGGTTGTCCCAAACGAATTTAAGATAATCTTTTTAAACGAATTTAGGATAGCCCTTTAACGGTTTTAGGATAATCCTTTTAAACTGTTTCATGATAATCTTATTAATTAAATTTCCTTCTTTAAGTGTGAATTTTGGATACTCATCTTAAACGAATTTAGGATAGTCGCCCTAAATGAACTTAGAATGGTTGTCCTAAACGAATTTAAGACAGTATTTTTAAACAGTTTTAGGATAGTCTTTTTGAAGAGTTTAATGATAATCTTCTCAAAGGAATTTCCTTCTATAAGTGTCCTTAAACGAATTTAGGATAGTATTTTTAAACGGTTTTAGGATAGTCTTTTTGAACAGTTTAATGATAATCTTCTCAAACGAATTTCTTTAAGTCCTCCTAAACGAAGGATAGTCCTCTCAAACAAATTTAGGACAGTCCTCTTAAACGATAGATTCGTTTAAGAGGACTCTCCTAAATTTATGATAGTACTTCTAAATGAATTTCAATCACTGCAGCAGTAATTAGTGCAATGTTTTTAAATGCTGATAAGATAGTGTTTGATTGGGATCTCAGCTTGAAATCAGCGCTAAATTGGTAAAAGGTAATTTCCCCATGGGAACATAGCATCATACCAAAACAAATTTGGCATGTTGGGTGTTAATTAGCCATGTCCAAAGCCTGACATCATTTTAAATAGACAAAAGAAACTCAGAGGAAAAAAACAAATCCAGGACATCTGCTACCAAAACAAATAATAATAAAATATGTAAACACTAAGTTGCATGACTTGATAGCTCTTCTAACGAAATTTAGGTTATGGTGGCTAATCTCTTCCATAGATAAGCCATTGTGCATAAGTCGCTGCTTTAGAAGAGTAAACAAAAAATTCAGATTTGTAAATGAATTTTTATTACAAGAAAATATACATGACATGTTTGAGTTTCTGCTGTGCTGTTAGCTAAATTTTTTAAATATGTACTCCGATAATTCACCTGATGCATTAGTGTACATGTAAATTTTCTATTTATAGTGAAATGGGATACTAAATCCATATTCTAGAAATAGATTCTACCAGTAAATGTGTTGCCAAGGAAAACAATTACATTCAGCCACAATAAAAGATAAGGTAAGTAGCAGCCTATTAACCTCCTGTGATTGGGCACAGGACAGAAAGGGATTTTAGAGCAGATCACTCTGTTTCATTTCAGGTAAATTACATTATCATCAGAGTTGCTACAGCAGGTTTCCTAACATTTTCCTAAAGAAAAATTCTAAATAATGATTTGAAACAACAATTAAACTGCATGGAATAAGAATCCACTTGTCACTAGGACATCATTGATTTTCATTATTTAATTACAATTATACTTATTATTATTAACATCCGACAGCTGGGTAAAAGAGAGTTTTCAACACATAGATATGTTATGCTGCTCCATTGAAGATTGGTGAGCAAATGTCTCTTATAAAGCTGTGTAAAAAAAGGTAACTTATCTGTTAATTTATACAAATGTATTAGTAATGAAAAAAAAAATTAATTACTAACCTGCATGTAGATTCGGATCAGCAGCCCTTTCCAATAGGTATTGTACAATGTTTTCTTGCGCATGAAAGCATGCATGTAGTAAAGGTGTCCATCCACTTTCAAGTTTAGCATCAACATTATCTTTCAAATCTGAAGAGCAATCAACAGTTTACATTAAAAACATGACAACAATATGGCAGGTTTACAAACCTAGTCTAAACAAGTTAAGATTTCAAATATAAAAGAAGACTTGTATCATAAAAGCTTTAAGTCTTTTAACATCACAAAACCTATTGCCAATATATTAATATATCACTCTTGAAACTAGTTGATAAGGCTAAATAAATAAAATAACAAAATTACCCTGTTTCTATTTTACTAGTTAAATTACATACATAAATTATGTAACCATATAAAAAAATGTGATGTGAGAAATGAGGGGATGGTTATGAGTTCAGAAATTTCTCTCAAAGACTGCCTGCAATTTTTTTTAAGTAACATTTACCCAGCAGTTTAGACAGACAAAGTTAATCTATTGATAATATCAGCAAGGATCTAATTACATTGAAGGTTATGATAAGTAGCAGCTTATTAACATTATACTGTTGGGCATAGGCCTGCTCCTACTCCTGATGGTTTATATAGCGTAGACTCATCCTAAGTCACCAATGCAAGTTGGCATACTACACAAAAAGTTTCGGAACCTATATAAACTATGCTGGAACAGAGGATAATAAATTCATAACATACCCGTCTTGATAATTGTAGTAACCCCATCTAGATCACCGTTTATAATAGCCTCTTGTAATTTGATTTCGATTTTCTGTTTTGTATTTTCAAAATTTCTGGAATAATTTTGATTTCTAATCTGAAATTGAATATCAATTAATATTTATTATTTCATACTTTCAGTAATTGTATTTTTGGATGTATATAAACAAAGTTAAAATAACGTACCGGTTTATCAAAGAAACCATAATCATCCTCACTATCTGTTTCGTCGTCTGAAAGCCCAGCAGGTCTATAATTTGTCATTATTCAATTAAATATTTAGAAAATCATTAATATACACTTAAATTCGTAAAGGTTAGTTCTAATATAGCAATCAGTGAACATAAATAATAAAATCAAAAATGAAGTGTTAAAAACGAAGAAAAGATTATTGACAGTGACATAGTGATTTTTATTAGACCCTTTTACAGGGTAAAGGTTTTAGATTGTTCAGCCTAAAATTTCCTTATAATGTTTAACCTCTGATGATAATATATATAAATTTAATTCCGGGAAATAAAAAGAAGTCTTTCCTTTATGATATAAGATAGAGAAAAATAATCAGTTGGTCAGTCTTGTACCCCTTTACACTCATGAAAAATGAATAGATTGTTGTTATTGAAGATATTATTATACGACACTGCATTTTTTTAAAATGTAAATAGTGTACATTTTTCATTTAAATAATTTTAAGAGAAACAAAATCGAATTATGTTTATTCGTTATCATTGACGTATGATATCTATGTACATAAATATTTAATCTACGATTTGAGGTATTTCCCTATTCACTTTCAAGTAATTCGATTCAAGTATTTTTTTTCTTTTTCTTTAATTTATGGCTTTTATCGGTGCCAATCAGGCCCTATTATTCCGCCAACTACGTGTTTTCTGTGTTAATGTTGAAGTCATTTTCCATTGTCCTTGGAGCACTTCAATTAAAGCTCTAACATTATTTTAAAGTCTTACAAACGTTTATTAGTGTCTTAACAACTTCGATGTATCTTCATGTTAATGAGTTATATTTTATTTTATTTTTGGCGCGTTCGCCATTTTTACTCTCAGGTTTAATATCCGATTCAAGTATTAACCTATT
Source organism: Elymnias hypermnestra (assembly GCA_015832385.1). Lineage (NCBI taxonomy): Eukaryota > Metazoa > Arthropoda > Insecta > Lepidoptera > Nymphalidae > Elymnias > Elymnias hypermnestra. The sequence goes on from JACTOM010000073.1 coordinate 1,110,778, forward strand.
TAATTAAACATACTGACTAACTGACACTGACTTGCGCAACTTAAAACCGATAAAGAACTTCCTCAATCCACTTAGCGATAATATAAACATAATGACATAAGATTTTTATATATGTGTAACTATACTTTTAAAAAAGAGTAGACGAATGTAAATTTAAACTTGACATTAGGATAGTAAATATATATTTTAAATACCTAATATCAGGAAAACAAACTTGTAATTCCATATTTTAGACTGAAGAAGGTTCAGAAATCATTTGTCGGATTTTTAATAAGATACCTCAATCAGTATTAGATTTGTCTTCACATAATCTTAATATATATGTCAAAACTATCAATTTTACAAAAGGCATATTATAATGTTGAACATTATTTAAGCGGTAAAAATGTTTGGACTTGATTCCAGTTGCCCACAGAAGCAATATATTACACATTATAACATACAAAACCAACCAAACCAACAAAAAATCTTTAAAAGAGTAAACGAGTTTCTTGCCGGTTTCTTCTCAGCGGATTCACCTTTCCGAACCGTTGGTAGATTTTTTACCAACAGACAGATTACTGACGATTCAAAAGTGCTTTTCGAACCTACTGATGAATGAACAATGTTTTGATTTTTGATTTTGACAAGTCGTCATCATTATGTTGTTAATAATACGTTTGCATGTTGAGGCTACCTGGAAGTAAGTTTACCTCTAATTCTAGTATTTATTATCTATATTATAACTTTTTTGTAGATGACGAAATATAGGCAGCCGCGCTGCCAAAGTAGTATGAATGTTCGCTGCGCTGACATATATTTCCGATAGAGCAAATTTAGGAAGTCGCCTTTTATAATTGGTCTTTAATTAATACGAGTGGTCTGTGTTAGTGGTAGACTTCGGTCGTGGCTACTCACCAGCCGACCAGCAGCTGTACCGCAAAATAAAAATATGCGTTTATTTCCCACAGACTAAGTAATTGTATTGTTACAGCATAAAATCATGACTCAAGGTAGCGCGTTTCCATTTTAAAATGTTTTTATTTGATCTGATACCTTTAGATTTTTAGTCGTTCGTTAATACCATCATCAGACGTATATTAGAATTGGTGGTCGGGAAAAAATTGCATTTAACGATTCAAAAGTGCCTACTTGAATAAAGATTGTTTGATTTGATATATATAACTAGCAAACAATATTAAATACAATACTATTAAATATAATAGCACTAAAATAATTTAGGAAAAACATCTGTCTCTAAACTAGGTATGAATTTGTATTTTAGGCGACAGCACTCGCAAATAAAAACAAAGAATATCAGTCAAAAGCTAAGATAAAAAAATTAAATAGCCAGCAGAAAAAATACGGTATAAAGGTTCGGTAAAGTTGGTACAATAAAGTGAGTGTGAGTGTTTATTTGATTTTGTGAAAGTATCTGTGTATTTCGTATATAGTTTAGTTATTAGATTAATAGTAATTACAAAGACGTAATAATTTAACATCTTGAACAACAATCGAAAGAGTCAGCCGTCGCAATTCTTATGTAAAGCGTAGTGAAATTCTGTAGAGGTTCTTAAGCTTAGAAGTCATTCTTCGCGTCGGAAGGTAAGTATAATAGGCAACAGTTCCAATTAAGCGACTACGAGGGCGTTTGTTAACATTTAATTAACGTCAGGGAGCTATTGTGTCGCCGTCGGGCTCCAGGGCCGCCGAGCTTCGTCTGTTGCGTCTTGATGAGCCCACAAGCCATAGCGTACAGAATTACAATCCACCTTCACTTGATTATTACGAAAAAGCTACCTTGTACAACGTACCTTACGGCTATAGATCTTTCTAATCCATTCTGTATTCATATGTAAACTGTAATGGACACCAAATATGTACATGTCGGTGAAACTACAATGTTTTCTGCACAACAATTGCTGTCTAGAGTAGATGGTGAGACCCGCACTCCTCACAGGTGCCGCTTGCTAATGATGCGATGCCGCGGGGCAACTTTGGTGTTGACATAAGGCACTCATTGGAACATCTATAAGTATCCTTTTTGTCAAGCTACGCTTTATTTAATGTTGTATTCTTTTATGGAATATCAAATTTTATTCCTGTTTTAATTAAGCAACTCCCTTACCTCATCTTTATAAGCACATTTTACAAAGCGTATTGGTTTAGTTGTAAGACGACTGGTTTCTGAATAAAACAGCTTGAATCTCTTCTAAAATTTAGTACAGGCTTAACGAGCCTCTTTAAAACAGCAATGCCTACTCCTTTAACGAATAATCTACTACATAAAGTTAGTAGTTACACTAAAGACAGTTTTTAAACATCAAATTTAATTACTGTTTTCATTAAGCGACTCCTTTATCTCATCTTTATAAGATATTTTACAAGACGCTATGGTTTAGTTATTAATCGACTGGTTTACGATTAAAATAGCTTATACGCTTCCAAAATTTAGTACAGGCTTAACAAGTTGCTATAAAGCTATTGCTTACTCCTTTGAAGACTAATCTACAAGTTTTGGACGCTGATTCTACAACTTAAAAATCGGCAAGAAAGGCAGGATACACTCCTAAAGACAGATTTTAATCATCAAATTTCATTCCTGTTTTCATTAAGCGACTCTTTTACCTTATCTTTATAAGCTTATTAGCTGAATCCGTTACTTCGTCTGCGTTTTAAAAATAAGAAAATAATAAATAGAATACTCGGGAAAAGGAATATTCCTATCAAATTTCAAGTCTCTACGCCTTATGGTTCCAGTGATATCGTGATGAGTCAATAGTTAACACCCCCGCAACCCTTGCGGGTGGAATTTCGCAAAACCCGTTCTTAGCTGACTTCTACTCGCCAAAGGGAATATTTCTACCAAATTTCAAGTCTCTGCGCTTTATAGTTCCAGTGATATCGTGATGAGTCAATAGTTAACATCCCCTCAACTCTTGCGGTTGGAATTTCGTAAAACCCGTTCTTAGCTGACCTCTATTCGGCAAAAGGAATATTCTTACCCAATTTTAAGTCTCTACGCCTTATGGTTCCAGTGATATCGTGATGAGTCAATAGTTAACACTCCCTCAACTCTTGCGGGTGGAATTTCGTAAAACCCGTTCTTAGCTGACCTCTGCTAGGCAAAAGGAATATTCTTACCAAATTTCAAGTCTCTACGCCTTATGGTTCCAGTGATATCGTGATGAGTCAATTTTTAACACCCCCGTAGCCCTTGCGGGTGGAATTTCATAAAACCCGTTCTTAGCTGACCTCTACTCGGGAAAGGGAATATTCCTACCAAATTTCTAGACTCTATGCCTTATGGTTCCAGTGATATCGCGATGAGTCAATAAACACCCACGCAACCCCGCTGTCGGGTGGAATTTCGCAAAATCCGTACTTAGTTGACCTGTACTCGGCAATAGTACTATATTTACCAAATTTCAAGTCTCTACGCCTTATGGTTCCAGTGACATCGTGATGAGTCAATAGTTAACACCCCCGCAGCCCTTGCGGGCGGAATTACGAAAAACCCGTTCTTAGCTGACCTCTACTCGGCAAAAGGAATATTCCTACCAAATTTCAAGTCTCTACGCTTTATGGTTCCAGAGATATCGTGATGGGTCAATAGATACCTGGATATCTCTTGTATATATATATACACGAGTATATATAGATTTTACAAGTCGTTTTGGTTTAGTTATTAATTGACTGGTGTGCGACTAAAATAGCTGAAATCGCTTCCAAAATTTAGTATAGGCCTAACGAATTGCTAAAAAGCGCCAAGGCTGAGTAATCTACTACAAGTTTTGGACACAACTTTAAAAAGGGCAAGAAATGCTGGTTTGCCGGTTTTTTTCCTATTAAAAAAGGCAAAGTGTTTCGTAACACTCTTACAATGTTAGCAAAGAAGTATTTCCAAATGTAATAAGGATTTTTCTGTACGTTGAAGGTATGAGATTTGATTTATCGCAGTGGGCGAGTAAGGCGCGCTGACCGCCCGGTCGGCCGGCTGCTCTCCGGTCGCGTTATTAAACTTTTCCCCATATTAAACATTCCGGAGACGAATACATTTTATTGTTGCCTCGGACCGACGTCAGAGGCCCCTACAAAGCGAAACTCAAAGACGGCAATTGCGAAATAAATTGAAAGCAATTTGATATTGCGTTGTAAGTAATAGCCGACAGAAGCCCGCAACCCTATAAGAGTCAAACTTTTTGCGGTCCACTTGAATCTGCCTCTTTGTTGTAACTTCGGTACACTCACAATATTATTTATGCCAGCATGTAATGAAAGTAACTGGAACCTAGAGGGCTTTTCGCGTGAATTTCTCGAACGTAATTCAGCTAAAGTGGTCACGAAACTTTAAGTCCACCGATAGCAAAAACAAATTAAATATTTAACTAACTATCGTATTTAAGCTGATACTGATAATAACCCTTAGACTGCCTCTGTCTACTTTCAGTTGACAAGGCCGATTTGCAGTACATTGCCCGTTACAACTACAAGTTGACATGATGCGATAGTTCAGTCTCTACTGGTGCAATCAGATGTATAAGCATCTCTTTTAAGCTATAATATAGACAGTATATAGATAGCTATAATATAAATAGACTCTGTGCTTTGGTCCTGTATACGGACTGACATAGTGGCGTTTTCGTACAAACACTTCAACACGTGTATGTACCGGTGGTCAATTCGGCATCTCTGCAAAGATCTCAACACGGCCCATGTTTCCACCGAATCGAAGGCTTTCTCATAGTCCGTAGTCATTCTTGAAGAACTACCACGCCCCTATGCCATGCCTTTGGCACCGTGCCTTCCAGAATGACGGAATTGAACGTTCGCTGAAGGACTTTAATAATGGGTTTTCCACCTGCCTTCAGCAGTTCCGCTGTGATTCCGTCATCACCAGGTGCCTTGCTGTTCTTCATCTGTTTAAGGGCCATACTAATCTCGTATAAGCTGACGTCCGGGATATCTTCGGTATAATATCGGGTAAGTTTGGCACGAGGATCTTTAGCCAAACTATCAATAGGCTTGCAGGTCGATGTGTATAACTGTACATAGAAACTCTCAACCTCCCTCAGAATCTCAGGTAAAGATGCGAGGAGTTCGGCGTTACTGGTCCTTAGTCGCGTCAACTGGCTCTGACCGATAGACAGATCTTTTGCGAACACTTTAGTACCTTTATTGCGTTGCGTTTCGTTTGTTCCGTATGCCATTATAATATTATAAATGCGAAAAAAACTCTGTTTGCAGCGCTTTCTCGCCAAAATTACTAAACCGATTTAAATTAAATTTGGTACACATATAGTTCAGAGCCTGAGAAAGGACATAGGGTAGATAGATAGATAGTATGCTTCATTGAAAACCACAAGAGAAAACAGAGAAGAAACAATAATAATACCACGACTTAACTTAAGTAATTCTAGTGTACAATGGGCGGTCTTATCGCTAGTTAGCGATCTCTTACAGACAACCCAACGTATAGGGAGACCGTCAGAGAAAAAAGAGTAGGTAGGCGGTGTTAATAAATAAATAGATATACTCATATTACTTAGAATATAAACATACACAAATACTTATAATATACATAATACAAATTCATGAATACATATAAACAATATATACACAATAACACAGTATAAATGTACATAAAATACAGTTTTATCCATGTCTAAATTAAACCAAGTTAACATTATTCCGATAAAGACAGATAGTGATTCACTACATGCTCCTTAAATGTGGAGATACTCTGGCACTGCTGAATTTATTTCGAGGGTACTTCTTAATCCGAAACAAGAGTTGTAAGGGATGGAAGTATCGTCATTTTTAGAGCTAGAAACTTGAAACCTCTTTGAAGGCTGTTGATTCCATATAAATAATTATGAAATTCAACGTTTCTAAAAGCTTTATCTTCAAGGGTGTAAAATATCGCGCGCCCCAACGCTAAAACTACTGAACTGATTTAAGTAAAACTTGGTACACAAATAGCGTAAAATCTCCAAAACGACAATAAGTTTCAGAAGTCTTTTACATATGTCTCTCATTTGTGAAATAATTAGACTTGATTATTGAAAGTGCTACTCAAAAACATAGCTTTGTAATTTAACACCTAATTCTTATTGTACACAGATCCGTATCCGTCTGAATAAATTTTTGATTACCGCATCGTTCGTGATCATTTCTGTAGAAGATAAAATGGGTATAGCGAGCTTTTCTTACAAGACTAAAATGTAGCATTGCAGACTATCGAACATCCTCAAAAGGGGAATAGTCCACCATACCTTGTTTTGTAATATCTACAATAGATTAGGAAGCGTTTTCGATTAAAGCTTTTAGACAGCTTTACTTTTTAACATATCCAACAATTATCTTTATATTTCAAACAATTTACACAAAACCTTATCAAATTATATACCAAAACCTTCTTCTTTAATCAATATATCTATTGGCATAAACCGCATGTGTATATGTGCAATAGTTTTCAGTTTAAAACAGACAGATGCGAAGGCGGACCTTGTTTTTTCAATTTCAAGAGATATCTTCTATTTATTTCGAATGGCTCCTTGTAAATTATTGAATTGGACGCACAGGCTAAGTGATTGGATAGGACCATTAACTCGTATTGCAGATTTCCACATAGATCCCGACATCTTTGGATTACTTAAACCAATGAGCATTATGTAATGACAAATATCAATTTGTTTTAATATAATAGGTTTTGTAAGGGCTTCGTTGAAGGTTTAAGGGGTTTTACGCTTGTGCCAATATGTCCAAAATACAATGATTTTACACGTGGAAAGAATAGTAATGGTAAATGCTCAATATGGTAAATGATTTTCGATTTTTTTTATTATCTAAAGCTTTGTAAAAAGTACCACATCTATATGTATAAATTACACTGAGATAAAATTATAAGGGATAATGAATTCAAAAATTGTTTATTCAACTAGACTTTTTTTGTAGAATCGTGAAGTATAATTTCTACATATATTACTTTAATGTATGACTGATGATGATGTTAAAGAACGACTAAAGATCTAAAGTTACGAGGCGCCCTCGTCTAAGAAGAGCCCACAACAAACTCAGTCGGGTGGTCCTTTTTATCTCATCATTAATACAATGTAATATATTATTAATTTATTCTATTTCGATTAAAGGTTATCCTGATTTTTCCATGGGAACGGAAAATTCGAGGCTTATAATAAGTAACATTGCACTGAGTCAAATTTAAACATTGTCGGCTTTAAAAAGGATAACTTTTAGAAAATTCTAATTCTCTCGCTTCTAGTACTGAGAGGAAAACTTCAGGTAATAGTATTCTTTAGTCAGGGACTGGTGGGAGGCTTCGGTCGTGGCTAGTTAAGACCCTACCAGTAAAGATCTATCGCCAATTATAAAATACATACATACCAATACGAATTAAACTCTTGAATTTGATCACACCTGATGATATAGTAGATGGAAGCTAAAGCTGATGGGTTAACGCACGGGTCAACGAACACTCGGTCACTTTTCACCGTGCCCGGGCGTTGACCCGTGCGTTCAAGGGTAAGCAATTTTCGTTTTGTATTTCATTGCTGGTTTTTTTTTTATTAAACCATCGTTTCGTTTAGCTGTACTAATAAGACCGAGCGTAAAAAATGCTAAGAAAACGTTTTAAATATATGATTTTTTAAATCAGGATTGTTTTTTTTCGTCCCATCATCAAAGGTGTCATTAGTATTATCTTCTGTCTTTGTTTTCGAAGGCGGTTTCCTAACATCTTGTATAGCTACAACACCAAACTCTATCTAACCCCCGATTTTGTGCGTTTGTTTGATGCGAATTTTAAAGACGTATTCACATCAAAATGTATCATTAAAAAAAGCTAAAAGGAAAATAAGCATTTGGATATATAACCTTAATTTTCATAAACGGAAATATTCGCTGTATACGACGGATTTAATAAATTTGGCTTTCGCACAAATTCAATGTCTGTTCGTGTACAAGTATTAATACAAGGTCGTATGAATATAGTAGGAGGCCAGAGTTACGAGGTAAACTTATGGCTTCCATTCAGTAGAAGAGAGATAATGCTTGCAGGCAATCACATAAGTGGATCAAATAGCTGGAGTCCATTTGGATAATGAACTAGCGACTGTAGCCTTACTTTTATTATATAGCTCTAACTTTATTATTTGACTCGCATTGAATTCAATATTTATGAAGGACATCTTTATAAGATTCTTATTTTATAAGCTTGATAGCCTCTATTACGCAATGATGGAAGGCTGCTTTGCTAGCAGAGGTCCTGGGTTTGTTTGTAGGAGATTGTCAAAATGAATATTATAAAGAAGAACATTTCTGTTTTTGTACGTTTGTAACGTTTTAACATAAAAACTACGGGACCGATTTAAAAAAATTTTCACCATAAGAAAGCTGGATTTTTACTTTAGCTTATGTCAGCTATAATACTTCCTAAAAAAATAGAGATCCTTAATAAAAATGCAATAATGTAACCCAAGGTGTGCAAAAAATTGTCACATAAAATTTTTCATCGTGTGCGTTGTAACAACTATTAAAGATAAAACTATTAAAGAAAAAAGGTCTATAATATTAGAGGACGTATTTATATCTACAAAAAAGTCCTGAACACCATATGTCCAACTACTGTAGTTTTGCCACTATAATTACCTTTCTACATTTTAAAAGTGCCGACAATAGCCAAAACATATTAATCACACTTATGTACGATTAGTATCCTATTAAATAATATTTTATTAAAGTCCGTTTCAATAAATGCATAATACTTTTTAAATTGTTAAAATCCGACATTCCATTCAAAAGATATAAGGAATTTCAAAATTTCAATCTACAGAAAATAATGTATCCAGAGTGTCAAATGTGTTAGGGGAAAGTAATACAAATAAATCTCTTCTCTATTATAGAAGAAAGTTTTGCATTTTGAATTTTGGTTTTTATTTTTAGCAATTTACTATAATCAAGTCCAAAATTACTGGACCGATTTAAATAAAATTCTTTCAATATCTGTAGATAATTTTTAAATTGACTAATGTCGAATATTCTACGTAAATGATGTTACGAATTTTAAAATGTGTATTGATTAGATTATGAATGGATCTAATAATCTGAAAGGAAGTAATTAAAATCCAAGTGAAATAAAACAAGTAGACTTTCTTCTGCCACGAGATCAGTATCTATTCGGGTGAAACCATAAGGCATTGCTAGTAAATTATAATTTGTTTGAGTCTGAACTGGTGTGAGGCTAGTTACCTTAACATTAAAGACGTGCCGCCAAGCTATACCCTTATGTTCTGTTGCGACGCTTTGTAAAAACTATCCTGATGTAAATTATTTCTTACTAGATTAGGTGACTAGCATTTTTATTAATTTATTCGTTCTTAGTCGACCTCTACTTGACATAAGGAATATTCCTACCAAATTTCAAGTCTCTACATCTTATGTGATGAGTCAATGGTTAACACCGCCGTAACCCCCCTGCAGGAGGAATTTCGTAAAATCAAATTTAAAGTCTACGCCTTATGTGATGATCCATTAGTTAACACCTCCGTAACTCCCCTTGCGGGTGGAATTTCGTAAAATTCGTTCTTAGCTGACCTCTACTTGGCAAAAGGAATATTCCTACCAAATTTCAAGTCTCTACATCTTATGTGACGAGTCAATAGTTAACACTTCCGTTACCCCCATGCGGGTGGAATTTCATAAAATCCGTTCTTAGCTGACCTCTACTCGGCAAAAGGAATACTCCTACCAAATTTCAAGTCTCTACATCTTATGTGATGAGTCAATAGTTAACACCTCCGTTCCCCCATGCGGGTGGAATTTCATAAAACCCGTTCTTAGCTGACCTCTACTCGGCAAAAGGAATATTCCTACCAAATTTCAAGTCTCTACGCCTTATGTGATGAGCCAATAGTTAACACCTCTGTAACCTCCCTTGCGGGAGGAATTTCGTAAAATTCCTTCTTAGCTGACCTCTACTCGGCAAAAGGAATATTCCTACCAAATTTCAAGTCTCTGCGCTTCATGGTTCCATAGATCTCGTGATGAGTCAATAGATACCTGGATATCTCTCTTCTATATAGATAGATTATCACAGGGTGACCCCCTGAGCTTAAGTTTGTTTGGGTTTTAGACTCGTTAGAGGCTTTAACGGTGGCTATTTATTACTTAAGTTTGCGCGCAGCCCTCTTTATTTATTTATTTGATTGCTTATTCAATTAGTCTTATTGTATAATCACTTCAGGTTAAGATTACAGTCAGGCGCTAACCTGGCCGGAATTTAGGTTTAAAAAACTAAAAAGATTTATTAGATGATGATAATTTGTGTAGGCAGGTTAGGTTTAAACAATAAAATAAATGTACCAGTCTATCCTATTCTTAAAAAATTGTAAGGCACAGAACTCCTCACTTTAAAAAGTGAGGGGTTTATTCACCAGGGTGCAATGCGGATTGTCAGGCCATCTTAAAAGTGTCAAAAATATTTTATATCTGTTTTTCTTTGGTTTTTTAAATTGCAATTTATTTGTTCAATTCTGTGAAAATATTAGCTTTTTAATTAAACTATAATGCATGTTACTATTTATGTAAAACCGGCTAACAGATCTAACCTTGGATCAGTTAGCTAACACTCCTACATTCATCTATAGCATCACGCCGCATTCCCATAGGGTTAGGCAGTGACCACGTCCTTCCACTTGCCACGATCCATGCATACCTCCTTCGCTTCTATCATTCTCAATAAGCTTTTCATACAAGTTCGGCGGTTTAGAGTAGTCTTGACCTGGCCCTTATTTAAAATGTCTTGGATTTGGTCCAGGAACGTTCGCCTTGGTCTTCCCCTTCCAACTAACGCATTCACTCTTGACTCATAAATCCTTTTTATCAATCCCCTCTCATTCATCCTCTCTACGTGGCCAAACCATCTTTGCATACCTTTATCAAATTTAGTCACTACATCTTCTTTTATACCACAACGTTCTCCTATCACACTATTTTATACTTTGTCACTCAGTTTCAATCCACTAATACTTCTGAACGCTCTCGTTTCTACCGCATTTATTTAACTTTTATGTTTCTTCTGCGATACCCAACTTTCACTACCATACATAAGTGTTGGCACCAACACCCCTCCATGCACAGCCAGTCTGGCCCTTTGAGACACCATCTGGCTATTTATAAAGGGGTGCAGAGCACCATTTACTATATATCCTGCATTCAATCTCTTTTCAATATCACTTTTATATGTTCCATTTTTTTGTAAATTTAGATTAAGTAGACAAATTCTTTCACCTCTTCCACTAGCATTCCTGGCAGGGGCAGATAATCCTGAAATTCCTGCTAAAGATTTTGGGTCAAAATTATTTTGTTTTTTATTTATTAAATTCAGTTGCCCTTGATATGAATAAAAAAATTCAAATTAATCCGACGTTTTTAAGAACTCAAAAGTTGAGCTCAAAAATGTCGTTACACGAAACAGACGAAGCTAATAAAACTGTGTTATAAAGAACATTTCTGAGTGAAAACATACACGTACAACTTTTTTATTATCTAAAAGCAATCACATGTTGTTGTAACATTGTTAACGTGGCTCGAGGAGGTTTAAAATAAAACATAGATAACAGAGTATCGCGTAATGGATTCGGTATGGATTGAATTATTGTAGGGGGCGGACGAAACTGGGCCGATGTAAGGACGACGGGGGAAATGGAAAATGTCTGTCGCCAAGTTGCGGACTTAACACCTACTGGACAGTGTACCGGTAATGGATTATTCTGATACTAAAGTGATAACTATTTGTGATAGACATTCACATTAGGACGCAGATACCCAGAATAATGAGACGCCACGATGGCCTAGTGGTGAGACGTGAGGATTCTTGTTCAGAGAAATCGCTCGAAGCTCCTTACAAGGACCATTATGTTTCTCTTTTTACAAAATTCATCATTGCGCTTATCGGGGAAGAAAAATATTGTGAAGAAACCTGCTTATTCCGGGAGCATACCGGAGTGGAGCAGAGTGCTGTATCTATTCGCTAAAACCCTATTTCCTATGAGTGTGGAGGCCTGTGCCATTAATGTCCCACAGCTGGGCACTGGTTCATACATATGAGAGAGGATTTTTAGAACATAGCCCCCCCCTCTCCCACGATGTTCCACTGTGAATTTATGGGCATAGTACACAAGTACATTTTCTATTTCTTCACTTTTCATAGTCTGATCTAGGATCAGAATCTAGGATCTCCAGTAGCGGACATGGCCACTGTGGCGGCGATCTGTTCTCACCTGGAACAATGGTTTTCCAGGGTGCACGGGACGCTTTCTGCAGGTTCTGATCGGACATGGTTTCGGAAAGTTCTTGCATCAAATTGGCCGGGAGGAGTCACCCGCTTGTCATCAGTGTGGCATAGCAATCGATTCAGCGCATTACACTGTGGCAGATTGTGAGGCCTGGGGACCTCAGCGTCACCAGCTGGTGGCGTTGATCGGCGGCTACTCTCGTTGGGGAGCATTGTAGGTGCGATGCTCTCCAGTGAGAGATGTTGGACGGAAGTGGTCTTCTTTTGCGAGACGGCAGTCTCGCTGAAGTAAACTCACGAGAGAGAGAGAGAGAGAGTTAGAATTCAGTGGATGCTTCCCCTCACCGCCGAAGGAGGCAGAATACAAGGCGGCGCATGTTTGCGCATCTTCTCCCGCCTCCGTGAATCCTTCATGGGACTTATGCGGGACACCAGGGCAGAGTGCGAAAGCTGAACACCTGGTGCCTCACTAATGGATGAAAAGGGTTCCGCTGGGTTTTAGTGGCTATGACTGGTCATCGGTCAGGGTTAGTCGTAAATTGCATTTCCCAGCAAAAAAAAAACAAAAACCAAATATGAATCTTTTACATATATTTTTAAGTCTCTCGAGCTTAATTACTCCTCAGTGAGATCAAGAAAACAAGTGTCAGCATAATCAAGACGAGCACTTATGAAAATTGCGAATACAGAGTTTTACATTCACTCTTTGCCTTTATTTTTATTTAGCCAGATAATATATGTTCGAAAGTAGTTTTCTAAAAGAATTTATGATAAGAGTGTGCTTTGATCTGTACACTTAGATATTGCCTGTACGCGTCATCCATTCGGGCACTATAGTATTTCAAATTGACAGATTACAGTAGTGTGTAAGCCCGTAGGCATTACATGAGTGCCGATGTGAAAGCCGCCCAGTCAAATGTAGAGTGACGGACCATCAACGCCAGTCCATTAGAGCATCTCGTACATTTATATAATACGATATATCGGCTCAAACTTCTCTATATGTTAGTCTTAAAGTAATGCGACATCTATTTGATGCTTATCTCTTAGATTTCCGAGCTTTTTTTTACCGAAAAAACCGTCATCTTCCACACGCCGCACAGACGTTTTTGCGTTCATTGCCCCGCGAGTCGAATTCTTGGGACTTAAATGTTCATGAAAGACTACCAAAAGTTATGATTTTATATTTGCTACTAGTTAAACTATATAATGCTATCTTTTGTTTATTAAAATAAGAAAAAAGTCCGGCAAAGGCTCTTTTCTTAAAAATTAAAACTTACCTCAACGGTTTTTATTGTTATTCACATTACTTATATAAGCAAAAACACAAATAATAAACACTCACAGCTTATAAAATACCATAAAAAACTTGAAGACCTTTGTCACCACACACCTTCGTCGTCGTCGTCGTCGTCGTCGCTTCAACCGATGGACATCCATTGCTGGACGTAGGTTTCACGTAATGCCCGATCTTGCGCCGCCTGGCTCCAGCGGCTACCAGCAATCCTCTTTATGTCGTCGGTCCACCTTGTGGGGGGTCTCGGGGGTTTCGTCACCTTCGGGCCCCAACGTCCATCGGTTCGTCGGACTATGTGCCCAGCCCATTGCATCTTCAGGTTCGCGATTCTTAGGGCTATATCGGTGACTTTGGTTCTGCTACGGATCTCCTCATTTCTGATTTGATCACGTAGAGAAACTCCGAGCATAGCCCTCTCCATCGCACGCTGTACGACTCTGAGCTTTCGTATGAGGCCCATAGTCAGCGACCATGTTTCGACACCGTAGGTCATCACTGGCAGCACGCACTGTTCGAAGAGCTTTGTCTTCACCCACTGAGGAGTATCGGACGAAAATATCTGCCGTAGTTTCCCGAACGCTGCCCAACCGAATTGGATTCGGCGATTGACCTCCTTCTCGAAATTGGACCTACCTAGCTGGACTATGTGTCCCAGGTATGTATATTCGTCTACAATTTCAAGTGTTGAGTTCTTAACGATGACTGGGTGGAGCGGAACATGGATATTGGCCATAACTTTCGTTTTAACCATGTTCATTTTTAGGCCCACCTGTTGAGAAGCTCTGCTGAGGTCATCGAGCATTGCATTGGGATTTTCCAGAGTCTCTGCCATAATGACCACGTCATCGGCAAACCGTAGATGAGTGATGTACTCGCCATTTATGCTGATGCCCAGTCCGTTCCACTCCATAAGCTTAAAGAGATCTTCCAACGCCGCAGTAAAGAGTTTCGGGGAGATTGCCTCTCCCTGTCGCAGTCCACGCTGCAGTTGGATCGACTCTGTGCTATGGTCCTGTATACGGACTGACATGGTGGCGTTTTCGTACAAGCACTTCAACACGTGTATGTACCGGTGGTCAATTCTGTATCTCTGCAAAGATCTCAACACGGCCCAGGTTTCCACCGAATCGAAGGCTTTCTCATAGTCCAAGAACGCCAAGCAGAGTGGCCGATTATACTCTTTGGTCTTCTGTATAATCTGCTGCAACGTAAAGAAGTGGTCTAAGGTACTAAAGCCTTTTCGGAATCCGGCTTGCTTGGGAGGCTGGAAGTCGTCAAACTCGCGAGCGAGACTATTCGTAATGACCCTCGAGAACAGTTTATAGACATGACTCAGCAGCGCAATAGGTCTATAGTTCTTCAAAGAGGTGATGTCACCTTTCCTGAAGAACAGAACCAGTTAAGAACGGGTTTTCCACCCAACTTCAGGAGTTCCGATGTGATTCCGTCATAACCCGGTGCCTTGCAGTTCTTCATCTGTTTGAGAGCCGAGCCGGGTCAGTCTGGCTCGAGGATCTTTAGCCAAACTTTCAATAGGCTTGCAATTTGATCTGTACAACTGTCCATAGAAACTCTCAACCTCCCTCCGATTCTCAGGTCCAGATGCAATGAGTTCGCCGTTATGAGTCTTCAGCCGCGTCAACCGGCTCTGACCGTGACACACTTTGTACCTGATTTATTTTTTGTTTTTTCAATTGTCTGGTATCAGTTACCGAGAAGTGAAATATATAATTCACATTATGACTCCAAAAGAAAGAGATGCTTCTATCTCATTGCCCGAGTTACATCTTACATAATATACATTTAACGAAATCCTATTAAGGACAGTTTTGATCTACATAACGTATGTAATTTATTTTAATTGGATAAAGAATAATAATTATTGAATTAAATAGCTTGGTGACACGTCATGAATACAATAACTTAACTAAAGTAGTTCTAGTGTACAATGGGCGGTCTTATCGCTGGTTAGCGATCTTTTCCGGACAACCCAACGTAGAGGGAGACCGTCAGAGAAAGGAAAGAGCAGGAAGGCGGTGTTAATAAATAAGTAAACATACGCATATTACTTAAAATAGAAACATACACATATACAACTAACATACATAACTATACACTCGTACATATATAACTGTCGCAAGGGTGTCTGTTAAGTAACGTAGGTAAACCCCGAAAATCAGCGTCGCAGCTTGCTGCGGCTTCGAGCTGAGTGGCGAACCTTATTTGCTTCACAGATATATATTTCTTCTTCTTTTTAAGGGCCTTCAAAAAAAGGAGGAGGCTATCAATTCGTCTGTATTTTTTTTTATGTTTGTTACCTCCCATCTCCCGACTGGGTGGACCGATCTTGATTATTTTTTTTTTAAATGAAAGGTGGTGCTCGTCATAGGGTCCCATTTTTTTTAAACCAGTTTTGCTGATGTCATCCATGAGAAAACCGGATAAGTCTTAAATTTGCGCGAGCATGTGCGCGACACATGGACGAATAACTCAAGATCACGCCAACCGATTTCGATGATTCTTTTTTTATTAGAAAGGATATACTTCAAGGGTTGTTTTGTGATAGTTTGGTTAGGTTCTGATGATGGAATCCATGACAAAGTGACGGAACTCTTCAATTCTTAGGAGCAAATCAACGATACTCGGCAGAATCTTCTATAAGCTATCCAGATATTTGAGTCGCCTACCGTAACTTCGGTATGCTCAAGTGCTAGTCGTAGTTAAATATCAAGATCAATGGAACTCCTCAACGGCTAACAGTAAGGGTGCGATTTATGGCAGAATATATAACTGTCTGTAATCAAATGCCAATGACCTTACGTTTATTTATTTGAAAGGTGAATTATTTGTGAAATGGTGTTATAAGGGTTTCGGGTTCTATCCCGGTTGTGGCGATATTAATGTAAATTTAACTTTGTAAAGTTGTTTTATTTAAACGGTGTTATCTCATATATGAAACGCGTTTTAGGTGTACATATATTGAGACAAATTTGTTAGTTTACTTCAGATTCACTAAAAATAAAAATAAATTTTAAGAAAAAAAAAAAGAACCGCCTTAAAATAGACTAACAAATACATCAATATGCTATAAAAAGTAAGAAATAATTGCGTATTCGTTTATAGTGTTCTTCGTATTGTTATATTTGGAGTCGGTGTTAACCTGTCAGCAAGTCTGATTGAAAGCTACAGATAATTGTGTGACTGTGGATTTCTTGTAAATAAACCATAATGTGAGGATTTGAGATCGTATCGTCCCCGTATACTTTAAAGAAAGACTACGGAAGGCCCAGCATTTGCGGGTAAGTGCGAATGGGACGGAATGAGAGGTTTGATACGCCATTAGTTCATTATTAGACGCATCTGTCTGTCATGAGATGATTATACAGCTATATGTATGTAATGCTTTGGGGAAAATGTGAGGACAACTAATTGTTAGACTAAGAGATATTGTATTAATGACAGACAGTGTCAGTTACCTTTTGTAAGTAACAGTCTATTAACGTCCCATTGTCTTTAGGTTTAACAAGAAATAAAAACAGTTATACCGTCATATTTTAATGTGATAAAGCCTCACAAGTCTTATGCCGGGTTGAGCATACGTATTTAAAAAAAAATACTGTAATTAAGATTTGTCGCTTGGAATATTGTAATTAGCAGTATATTGACGTCCCAATATCACTAGGTTTTAGAAGAAATAAAATCAAATATAACACAGTATTTTAGAGTTATAAAGATTTATAAGTGACTTGTCGGGTTAATCGTACCTATTTTTAAGAAAATACCATATTTATTTTTAGATTTGTCGCTTGGGATTTAAATAAATATGTCCAAATCACTCTTGGACTTGATTCCAGTTGCATATCGCAGCTGAATATAAACCTAGACAAACTAAGTTTCGAAGAGTAACCATTGGGTTTCTTGTCGGTTTTTTCTTAGTCGAATTTTGTTGCAGACAGTTGTAGATTTTTCACCAACGGACAAACTACTGATTTGATTTTGAAGTCTATATCGTGCATGCTCGTTCCCCTGCCGGAGAAGACGCGATCAAGGCAGAGTGTTTTCGAACGTCCTCTCACCTTCGTGAATCCTCTTTCGGAGTGATATGGGAGAGTTCCGCTGGGCTTTAGTTGGTATTTCGAGACCTCCTCCCTCACTGAGTCAAACAAAGGGAGAACAAAAGGGCTGTGGCTGTGTTATGGACCAGGATGCGATTTCAGAAAAGTATTCACGTCAAAAAAACACGTTCTAGCATATAAATTATTTGATTTTTCGGTAGACATCTTTCACAAAGCAGATTTGCTTTTCAATGGACACTCTTATTGATAATATTAAGCCTTAAAAGATACGGTCTAAAATTGTGTATAGCGTGGGATAAAAATACTTTCGTCTTAGACTGTGTTCTCAATTATTATTAGGTGAGAGCATAGGCAAGCGTTAATGTCTCTGCAATAAAAAAAATAACGATCACGCGACTCCATTTGCAAAAATCCACGTGTCATTACTCTCGGTGGTGATACCTGCGTAGTTCCCGATCACGTGGAAATATGTGGAAATTCTCAATTTTTAACTATTCTCGAATCCACGTGAAGACACAAAAAATATCAACAAAATCGATCCAGCCACACAGGAGTTCAGTGTCATACACACGTATGAATTGTTTTTTTTATTACTGACAGTTTAGCGCTTGACTGAGAACTCACCTGATGGTAAGAGATGATACAGTCTAAGATGGGAGCGCGCCAATCTGGGTAAGAGGAGATATACTCCTTACGGTTTCCACACCGCATCGTACCGGAATACAAATCGCTTTGTTTTGGCTGTACGTCTTCGTTGGTAGTATGGTAACTAGCCACAGCCGAAGCCTCCCGCCCAAACTCAGACAAATTATAAAATACAATTTTTTTAATTCAACCTACCGGGGATCGAATCCGGGCCTCTGCTAGCAAGGCCGTCTAATTGTATGCAAGGTGTTAGGAGACCGTTCCCGAAAACGTAAACAGATGATAGTACTACTGACACCTTTGATGATGGGACGCAAAAAAAATAGATCCCGATTAAAACATATTTTTAAAATGTTTTAATGCAAGCGGCAGCCGCGCGGGCAGCTAGAGGTCGTTGACTCGCGCTGAGGCGTCAGCTGTTTTTAATTTAGTTTCCTTGCTGGTTTTTTTATTAATGTATTTTTTATGAAACTATCGTTTCATTTAGCTGTACTAACATGATGGAGCATAAATAATGCTAATGAAACGTAATGAAGTTTATATAAAATGAAAGTGAATGTAAACAAACGAAATTTATGCTTTTTGAAAGAGATGAATCTATGATGATGAAAAGGTGAAAGAATTGGTATACTTGGGGTCTATGTTTACAAAAGATGGAAAATGTGAAAGTGATATTGAAAGGAGAGTGAATGCAGGGTATATGGTAAATGGTGCTCTGCACGCCTTTATGACTAGCCAGATGGTGTCTCAAAGGGCTCAAAGTCTCTAGACTGGCTGTGCTTGCTGGAGTCTTGGTGCCAACGTTTATGCAGTGAAAGTTGGGTATAGCAGAAGAATCACATATGTAAAATAAATGCGGTAGAGAGGAGAGCGTTGAGAAGTGTGAGTGGATTGAAAATGAGTGACAAATTAAAAAATAATATGAAAAGAGGACGTTGTGGTATAAAAGAAGATGTAGTGATTAAAATTGAGAAAGGTATGCTTATATGGTTTGGGCATGTAGAGAGAATGAACGAAAGGAGACTGACAAAAAGAATTTATAAGTTAAGACTGAATGGGAAAGTCGGAAGGGGAAGACCAAAGCGAACGTTCCTGGACCAAATCCAGAACATCTTAAATGAGGGTCAAAAGTATTCTAAACCGACGAACTTGTATGAAAGGTTTAATGATAATGAAAGAAGCGAAGGAGATATGCAAGGATCGTGGTAAGTGGAAGGACGTTGTCTCTGCCTACCCCTATGGGAATGAGGCGTGATGCTATTTATATGTATGTAATTTTTTAATCAGGATCGATTTTTTTTCGTCCCATCATCAAAGGTGTTATTAGTACTATCGTATGTCTACGTTTTCGGGAGCGTTCTTCGAACACCTTGTATATAAAAATTAAAACTTTTATAATTCCTTAGAAAATTACTTTATATCTGTATAATATAGGGAGACACTTGCATTTATTAACATAAAGTATATGTGAATATAATTTAAGTTAAAAAGCTTTCAATTTGTCCCATACTTAGTTATCTTACTTATGTCTGATGGTCGTTGAAACCTAAATTTAAAGCTTGTATTGAGTATTAAGTAAATTCGCAACCGTAGAGTAGGCGTTAGGGTTGGCAATCACCTTTGACTGTCTCAATTTAAATTTTTTATCACTTTATTTAAAATATTTCACATTACCGTCACAATTGTTAGCAATCATGATTATTTTATCTGTGGTTTGCTATTAAATTACTATATTTCTTTATTATGTTGAGGTCTTTATAATTATATCAGTGAAACGTTTACATACACAACATCTGGTTTAACGCAGTCCGGAAATTCTTAAATTTAAGAAGTCGTCGTGAAATACGACAACTGTGATTGGTGAACTTATTATTTTTAAGTGGGGCGTTTGGTATAAGAGGAGTAGCACAGGGGAATGAAGTAATATTCGCCTAGTGACGGTTCTTAGTTTGTATCAACGATGGTATTGTGTTTTAAGTCATTCAAATAATGTAACGTAATAATGAAGAATATGAGAGTAGTATTACTTAACCTGCAAATTAGTGAGCGACTCTAAAACAATATATATTATATAATATCTTATATATCCCTAATAATATTCACTTATACACCAAAAAAGTGAAATACACAGTTTTAATACATGAAATAAAAACAAGCTTATAATCCCATATTTTAAAGTGAAGAAAGTTCTGAAATCATTTGACATACTATAATGTTGAAGATTATTTGAGCAACAATGTTTGGAATTGATTCCAGTGGCATACAGAAGCAACATATTACAAATAACATCTTGAAAAGAGTAAACGTTGAGTTTCTTGCCGGATTCTTCTCAGCGGAACGATTAATCCTTATCATATTAAACGAAATTTGAACTTTCGTTTAATATGATAAGGATTAATTAATGCAGGGGTATGAATGATATGGTTTAATTATTATCGGCACTTTTATTTACTTTTAAAATAGAAAAAGTGTTACAATTAGGTTCGAGTTCTCGCCTTGCTAGCAGAGGTTCCGGGTTCGATTCCCGGTAGGACGAATTTATAAATTGTATTTCCTAATTTGTCTGAGTTTGGTCTGGTCCAGTAGTTTTTGTGTGAAAACGTTACAGACAGGCATACAAAAATACAAATGTTGCCTTTATAATATTAGTTTAGATACGTGTGGGAAATTTCATAGTCCATCCGCGCAATTTACGTAAAAAGGAGTACAAAGTTTTTGCTTCACGTATTAATATACATACATACATAGCAATACGCCTTGTTCCCATAGGGGTAGGCAGAGACCACGTCCTTCCACTTGCCATGATTCTTGCATATCTCTTTCGCTTCTTTCTCTCATTAAACCTTTCATACAAATTCGTCGGCTTCGAGTACTCTTGACCTAGCCGTTATTTAAAATGTCCTGGATTTGGTCCAGAAACGTTCGCCTTGGTCTTCCCCTTCCAAGTTTAGCTTTCACTCTTGACTCATAAATCCTTTTTGTCAGTCTCCTTACATTCATTCTGTCTACGTGCCCAAACCATACCTTTCTCAATTTTAGTCACTACATCTTCTTTCATACCACAACGCTCTCTTATCACACTATTTCTTAATTTGTCACACAATTTTAATGCACTCAATACTCAATAGTACTTCTCAACATATAGATTAAGTAATACCAGTAGAATGTCTTCTGCGTGTTTTTATGGATAGGTATGAAGTTGTCTCTAAAGTGAGTAGAGACGAAATAAGTTTTCTGTTAAAAAATATGAATATTTGAGTAGAAGTGGCAGCCCTTGTTGGGAGGACGAGACGCGGCGCGGGGCGGTCCATTATCCCGAGGTGAGGGCATCGCAACAGCAAAGATGTTAGTCCGGCTCTCTGCTTCGGCGACTTTATGACGTTATCTCTAACAGGTTTCGTCCCCAAGATGGGGTTGGACTGAAAGCACGGTATCCTCTGTTGTGCCTGATAATTGCCTCTAATGGAAAAGTCTAGTCACTCTGTGCGAAGTGCATTCCAAGTTTTCGCTGTCAGATATAAGTTATTAAATCTTATGCAGACGTTAAAGTTGGGAGTGGTTATTGTGATACAAAGGTACTATATGTCTAGATGGTTTTGCTACTTATTGCATTTACCTACGTATATAAAACAAACCAATTCGTTTTACTTATATCCCTTATAGATTTTGAAACCATTTGAAGGCTATAGTTACAATACGAAGTAGGTTTTAAAGCACTATATTATATTTCATTCTCACTTTAGAAGAATGGCACGCCGTCCATAATTTTTGGGACCGCTCTATAGGGCAATAGATCCTTTATCTGCGGCCCAGAGGTTATCCCTAGGGGGGCAGACCAGATTTTAAAGGACTTACTCTGTCCCAAAAGATCTCCAAAAAATATAAAATGTATTGAAATTACTCATTATTGCCTCGTACGTTTAGTGGTCAGTATGTAGGATTCAAGACATGAGGTTCTGGGTTCGAGTATCAGGTCGGGCGTATTCAAATTTCCTGCTCTCTCTCCGGTCCGAAAGTAATAGAGAGTGCACTTGTCTACTATGCTTGCCAACCCTCACTTATATGAGTCAGGAGGCCTGTGCTTCAGCACTGGGAAGATAATGGGCTACTAATTGCTTTCTGACACATTCGCTAACAGGATGACACTAGCATGTATAGTATATAAGCGAAATACCACTCACTGTCTGACTCTTCTTTTATAGGAATCGATTAATCGGAAGCATATAACTAATAACCGTAAATAACAAAAACTATATATATAATATATAATTGTAAGTATGAGTGATAAATAATAATATATCATTTAATCTTAACTAGCTATAATTTAATTTACAAACCTGTAAGCCATTTGTGTAGTTCAATAAGCAGAATTTGAGGACTAAATAACCATAACACCATATTTTGATTTTGATTTTAAATTGGTTTTCAGTCAGCTATTGTAACTCGACAAACGGTAACTATTCTTCAATTTACGACAAGGCATCATCTAAAGATATCAATATTATTTTATTCTTTGCTGTTTGTAAGTATTTTGGAGCCGCCATTTCCCCGAGTTCAAAAATACATTACGCCATATTAAACTAGAGCGATTTGTTAAGCTCCATACAAATGAAGTAGCGCAATATCGTTTCCTCTATCCAGTCTATTTGGGGGAGATCCATTACTTCGGAGTGGCGGCAAGAAGCAATCTCATTGAATGACCACCCCCCACCGCTCCCCTCGCTTCCCCTCAATCCACGCCAATCGGTAAATATGCGTGTTAAATATGTATGCGCTGTTAGATGCTCGTAAGTGTATTAGATTTTGCTTGCTCTTTCATTCTGTCAAGTTGTTGGTTCTATCTATAAATATACAAGCGACTAGCCCCGGCTTCACGCGGATAATAAAGCATAAGTTAATAAGAAACTCTAAGTCAGGGTTCGGCTACCTCTTGATATAAAGTAAGTACGTAAGTGACAACCCATTAACGTCCCACTGCTGGGCACAGGCCTCCTCACTCCTAGGAACGAGGGTTTTTAGGGCATAGAGCGCGGAGCACCACGCTGCTCCGCGCTGAGAGAGATCAGGCGCAGGACCGACAGCTTAACGTGCTCTCCGAGGCACGGGGGTGGATCACACCGCCGAAATTACAGCAGTGCTAAATATTTATAGCTCTTACATGTTTATAACTATTCAATTTGGATGGGTTGTGACTATTCAATTGATTTTGAACTTGGGTGCAAATTGACTCTTTGACGTTAGGAACACACCTACATTGCTTAGACAACAGTGAGTACTTGTAATTTATTATCAACTTTATTTAATAGCAATAAAGGTCAAATTGACTCTACATTTGAGTTAGAAAACGTTTGTATGGGAAACAGTAAAAAGCTGTTTTTAGAAGTTTTCCGTAAAAACCATTCTTGGACTTCAACGAACATTTAAAAAAAAATTAAAATAACCCAGACGTTGTTGAATTATGCGCTTACCAACACATTTTGCGATTTATTTTTATATTATAGATATAATTATCTATCTATCAGACAGTCTAATAGACTGTCTGTATAATAGGTTTTTTTATAGTCAGGAGAAGGTTTGGATGAAAGAAAGTTGCGTGGAACATTAGAAATTCTACGAAAACTTAACCATAATTGTAACTTTTGTAATGTAACCCTACATATTGTTAGTGCTCTTGATATAATTATTAGTGAGGAAGTATTTATAAAGCCTAATTTAATACAATGTGACATTTTCTGTTGCAATATTATAATGAAAATCCTGGATTATGCAAACAAGCGTCCATGACAGTAATTAAATATAAAACAAGCCATTATAGCTTTGGTATTATACATAATAATTTTTTATTAAAAATCTTTTTATGGCTCTGATATTAAAATAACTTGAATTAATAACTTTGGCATTCGTTTCGTCTTTTTTCTCGCATTCATATTACATTTTTAATTAAATGTTAATAGACACACTCAGCGGGAGATATACACATAACAAGAATTAATAATTATGTATACATGTAAATAAAATTGGTCCGTTTGTTTGTAATATCAAAAGAAATTCTTAATACCTTATAATTTTATTACTAAATTTATATTCTGAAAGTCGAATAACCTCTATAATATTATTACGACGACACTGTAGTTCCTATGCAGTGAAATGAATATCGTAAATATTCTTATACACTACAGTTTGTTCGTGTTAAAAATGCAGTGAGTCACAGTTGTTGGCCCGTGTATTAAAGTCACTGTGTACTGTCACAAACTTGACCTTGTAATTTGAAAAGATTGGTTAGGGGGCGGGGCAAGGCAGGCCAACAACTACGACTCACTGCATTCTTAACGCGAACAAACTGTAGTCATTCCCTGTTCCTGTACAAATTTTAATATAAAAAGTTTCTTTACTACTTACCTTATTACATCATTGCATTAAAAGTACTGTCAATCCAGGTGATTTGGATGTTAATCGGATAGATAAGAAAAATAAGAAAGAATAATTTAGATATGGCATTCAAACAAAACAAGGAATTTCTTTGGATTACCTATAGAAATCATGGCGACAATACATCAGATAGTTCAGTTTATTGCTTTATAATGACATGTTGGTATCGTTATTTGGAATGATAAAATAAAGTTTGGATATTTAAGGGATCTTGGCATTAAATTGATTGTCGTTATATAAATACAATGCTGTAGTGATTGGCTAACAAACGTTTATCGTATTGTATAAATTTCCAATTTGCAATCGCAGTCTTAAGATCCCTTTACGCATTCGACTCCTGCGTTGTTACATCTGGCCCGTACTTCTATACGGATGTGTAGGCTGGACAATAAAAGAGGACATCAGGAAACGTATAGAAGCGTTCGAAATGTGGGCGTTTAGACGCATGCTGGCCATCAGTTGGACTGACAAAGTAACAAATGTTGAAGTTCTGCCGCGTGAATCAGAAGCGTGAACTTTTGCAGACCTTCAAAATGAGAAAAGTTCCGTATCTGGGGCACATGATACGACACGAGAGATACGAGCTTCTACAACTCATTTTGATGGGAAAATTAGCCAGGAGAAGAAACGTTGGTCGCAGAAAGAAGTCATGGCTGAGAAATATCAGAGAGTGGACCGGATTCGCGAGTGCCGCACAATTATTTCGCCTCGCGAAAAATAGAGAGGGATTTGCGAAACTGACTGCCAACCTTCGCTAGTCAGAGAGGCACTCAAAGAAGATGGAGATATATTTCCAACCGCTCTAACGTACTAAGTATTAGAAATATATTATATTCTATTTATTGAAATTAAAATACTTAATTTATCTGTAACTATATTGTTTGTGTCGGGAAAGCTTTTAGTGCCACTTTAACACAAAACATTAGTGCATGAATAAACAAAATCATCAACGAATTACCTGGTCTGTTCAACGTTTTCGAGAGATTATTGTTAAATAGATTATCGACTCCCTTTGGATAACAGGTGGAGTTACTTGTATTGTGAAATCGTTCACAAGTCACCTTCCTTTTTGTCTCTATAAGTATTCTACGTGAACTAAACAATACATTTATATGTAATTTTGAATCTATATTATAATAGATAGATAGAATACTCTTTATTGTACACCACAAACATGAAACAAGTAACAAAGAAACAAAACCAAGACAATAGTACAATTAGGCGACCTTATCGCTTATTAGCGATTTCTGCCAGGCAACCTTAGGGTTAAAGAGACAATGTGAGGTAAATAGGGTAGGTGGTGTCCCCTACTATATAAATACATACATACAAATATTCCTACATACTAATACATACACTTTAACCTACTTACAAATAATTAACTAAATATAATAAATAGATACATAATAATATACTTATATGTTATAAATACGTGATACATAAGAACTCAGAACAAATAGATCAAATAAATGTCGTCATTAGGAGCATAAAGATATTATATATTATATAAAGATATAATATTAGGATAGATAAAATTATTTAATTTATTCGTAACTATATTGTGAAAGCTTTTAGTGCCACCTCGTAACCTATTAACTGTGCCAATATATAACTGTATCACTCGTGAATGTGGTCGAAAATGCTTCTAAACATCTTTTTAAACTTATGCCTAAAACGATGTTTAGACATTTGTGAAATCCTCTTGGATTATTCCGAAGACTGATTTCACAAATGTCTCTAAATGCTATGAATATTGTATTATTGTGTGTACATATACCTGTTCTGAGTGAAGAAGGTTCAAAAGTCATTTGTCAGGTTGAGCAAACGCATATATAACAAGATACCTGAATCACTCCTGTGTCTGCCTCCACATAGTTTTAAGAAGTATGTTAAAAATGTCCTATTAAAAAGGCGTACAATAATGTTGAAGATTATTTAAGCGACAAAGATGTTTGGACTTGATTCCAGTTGCACATGAAAGCTAAACATAATGTTAACCTACAAAAAAAACTATGTTTAAAGGAGTAACCGTTGAGTTTCTTGCCAGCTTCTTCTCAGTGGAATCAACTTTCGGAACCTGTGGTAGATTTGTTACCAACGGACAGACTATTGACAATTCAAAAGTGCTTTTTGAGCCTACTTGAATAAAGAATATTTTGATTTGATTTGATACAAATACACCAGCGTAATGTCAAGTAGGTTCAAAGTTTTCGAGAGATTATTGTTAATAGATGATTGTTAGATGAAGCCATTACAGTAAACGAAGCATTACTCCTTTGGATAACAGGTGGAGTTACTTGTATTGTGAAATCGTTCACAAGCTATCTTCTTTTTATTTCTCTAACTATTCGGTGTAAAATAAAGAATGCATTTATATGTAATTTTGGTATTATAATATTAGGATAGATCAAATTATTTAATTTATCCTTAACTATATTGTTTGTGTCGAGAAAGCTTTTAGTGCCACATCGTAACCTATTAACTGTGCCAATATTTAAATGTACCACTCGTGAATGTGGTCGAAAAGGCTTTTAAACATCTTTTTAGACATAATTCTAACAGAGTGATTTCACAAATGTCTCTAAATGCTATGAATATTGTACTATTGTATGTACAAATAGATACACCAACGTAATATCAAGTAGGTTCAACATTTTCAAGAGATTATTGTTAAATAGATCATCGTTAGATGAAGCATTACTTCCTTTCGGATATCAGGTGGAGTTACTTGTATTGTAAAATCGTTCACAAGCTATCTTCTTTTTATCTCTCTAACTATTCGGTGTAAAATAAAGAATACATTTATATGTAATTTTGGTATTATAATATATAGGTTCAACGTTTTCGAGAGATTATTGTTAAATAGATCATCGTTAGATGAAGCATTACTCCCTTCGGATAACAGGTGGAGTTACTTGTATTGTGAAATTGTTCACAAGCTTTCTTCCTTTTATCACTTTAAGTATTCTATGTGAAATATACAATATATTTGTACTAAATTGTATAATATATTAATAAGTGTTAGGCAAGGCGACATATTAGGCATAATTTTCATAGAGCGAATTCACAAATGTCTTTATTTACTATTAAAAATGTATTATTGCATGGATAAATATATTAGCCAACAAAAATGTCAAATAGATTTAATGTTTTAGAGAGATTATTCTAAAATAGATTATCGATAGACGAAGCCATCACTATAAACGACGCATTACTCTCTTTGTATAACACGTAGACTTTCTTGTTTTTGTATTTTAAAATGATATTATTTTATCTTATTGTAGATGTTGCATGCCATTGTATGTTAGATTGTGTGTTATACACTTGATCTTGCAATAAATATATTTGGATTGATTTTATTTGTATTGTGAAATCGTTCACAAACCACCTTCCTTTTATATCCCATTCCCCTTTAAGTAGTACATGTGAAATATACAATATATTTATATGTTGTTCTGGATTTATTATATTAGGATAGATAAAATTACTTAATTTATCCGTAACTATATTGTTTGTGTCGGGAAAGCTTTTAGTGCCACCTCGTAACCTATTAACTGTGCCAATATATAACTGTATCACTCGTGAAAGCGGTCGAAAAGGCTTCTAAGCAAGGCGACATCTTTTTAGGCACATGTCTCACAGAGTGGGTTCACAAATGTCTCTAAAAGGCTGCCTTCCATTGTTTATCCGGGAACATTAGGCGGGTAACCGGACACGCGCGTTCTGAGTGCGCTACAAGTATCCGCTTTCAACTCATTACGGCTTGGACGTGGTGCGTGGGAAGGAACCCCCCTTAACCCACTCCCCAATATCCTTGTCCCTCAATCCCTCTTACAATTTTCGATCAAGTTTTCAGGACTTAAACAACAATATCGCTTAATGTATAAATATATTATCTGTCAATTAATAGATACGTGAAGCAAACATTTCATACACGTATAGTAAGTAAGTAAGGTAAGGTAAGTAAGGTAAGTAGAAGCCCATTATTTTCCCACTGCTGGGCACAGGCCTCCTCACTCATATGAGAGAGGGTTTTTAGAGCATAGACCCACCATGCTGCTCCTCTGCGGATTGGTAGGCAAAGTACACATGTGTACTCTCTATTCCTTCACTCCCATAGTCCGATCTAACATGAATCCAAGATCAGGCGCAGGACCGACGGCTTAACGTGCTCTCCGAGGCACGGGGGCGGAGTACACCCCCAACTACCTAACTTCGGGCAAATATTGAAAAAATCTTAATAGAAAACTCAATATCGATTTCGAATTGGCCGACCCGGGACTCGAACCCAGGACCTCATGTCTGTAGTCGAAGTGAAACTTTTTTGACAAAGAAATTTTTGTCTTCTTTATATTTATACAAACATAATACTTTAGAGTTTAAATATAACACTTTAGAGAGAAAAAGGAAGATATGTTATTATCTTAAGGAATTCAATTGTCATTACAATATGTAAAGTCTCGAAAATTAATACAAATAATTTATTGAAATCTTAAATGAATTGTAAATTTTAATTTTGTATTTTGTGAATAATAGTATATTAAATTATTAAATGACGAGTGGATAACCAAAATGCCACATGTTATTTGTAAATATTAAAAACGCCTAACCTTGAAATGAATTAGCATACAAAACGCTGCATATCTTCATCTTCTGCTTATTTTTGAAGAATTCCTTAAGGAAACTTGCCTCTCTCCTAAAACTAAAGAGGCCAATGTCCAGCTGTAGGATGTTAGACGGTAAGTTATTTTTTACTTTTACTGAATTGCTTACGCTAATATTGCGAAGGTACAAATAACAGTGAAGGAGATTTATTCACAATGAGCAATAAAGAAGATTGCAGTTCCATGTCAGAGTTAATCGCAAAATAAAGTGACACAAATAGGTAGCTTAATCAAGTATCCATTTCGTGTAGATAGGCGAGCTGCTTTAACGTCGGGTGACAATTAATTTATAAATGTCAGGAATGTTCGCTGTTTTATTTGAATGCTATCTTACTTTTTTTATTTAAATTTATGCTTTAAAAAGTAAGTAAGTAGCAGCCCATTAAAGTCCAGCTGGGCACAGGCCTTGTCAATTATGTGTGAGAGAGACTTTAAGCTTAGATCCACCGCGTTGCTCCACTGCGGATTAACAGGCATAGTACACAAGTGCACTCTCTATTCCTCTACTTTCATAATCCAATATGACGGGAATCCGACACGACCAGAGAGATCAAGCTCTGTAAATTTATGCTTCCCCTCTCCACTTTCCCATTCACTCTTGACTCATGAATCCTTTTTGTCAGTCTCCTTGCATTCATTCTACGTGCCCAAACTATCTAAGCATACCATTCTCAATTTTAGTCACTACATCTTCTTTTATACCGCAACGTTATTCATTCATTCGTTCTTATAATTTATATATACATAAAACGGCAAATGAGCATACGGTACACGTTATGGTAATGAACTTTTAGAATCAATGGTGCTGTCATATCGATACTGGTAAAAAGGGCTATTGTGTTTTACCAGCCAATTCCACCACAAACTCCTCCCGGCTTCCGGATTCCCCACTCAAGTAAAAAAAGGCAATATGCTAAAGGGGAGAAGTTGGTAATACTTGGTAATCATCAAAATCACCATCATCAAAATTGTTGAAACCTATTCATCAAAGTAGATTGGTAATTTTATCGTGAATACAATAATGTAAAGTTACACAACAATTCAAATGTTTGTTCCAAATTCTATTTTGTTTGTATTTTTACAATGCAATTTAGTTATCTCCTTTACTTAATCACGTAACAGATTTTCAGTTTCAATTATGTTAACATTTTTTTTTCAGTGCTTTTTGTTTTTTCCGTCCTTTTATTTTTTTTCTAATACAACACTGCACTACATAGACTGACTGTTGTGCATGTTTTTTTGTTTCATGTTAAGCTTTGTAAATGTACGAGTATAATATGTGTGCTATTGAAGTCCAGTAGTAAAGACAAATATATTACAGCCTGTCACTATGTAACTGCTGAACTCTTCCACAAAAGACCCTACGTAAATGAATGAAATCTAGAAACCTTTATTTTGTCTATATCGGTTGTAAATGAAAAATAGCTTATTGTAGCATCTTGGTCCATAATAGGTAAGAATTTAAGCGAATAAAATTTGAAATACTTATTATGTAGTAGATTTACCTCGGGTTTGTTAAACAAATTGGACCAAATAGAATAAATTTAAAAAATTTGCGTGTGTACAAAGTACACATGTAGAAGAAGTAAAACTATTTTTTAAGTCTTGTTTGTGTTTATACAAATCTAAAACTTCAGATTTCCGAGACTTAGAGGGAGGGAAAAGGAAGATATGTTAGGAATTCAGAAAATTTAATTGTCATTAAAATATTAACACAAAAAGTTAATACAAATAATTTAATGAAATTTCAAATGACGAATTGTAAATAAAAATGTCACGTGGTTTTTGTCAATATTAGAAATTATTCATAAAATTTTGTTTTTGAATTTAAAATTTGGAAACCAATATCACGTGAACAGGTATGGAAATTTGTCGGATAATTTTAATATATATATAAGAGATTTGATATCTCTATCTATCTTGGTATCTATTGAATCATATCACGATATCTCTGGAACCATAAGGCGCAGAGATTTGATATTTGGTAGGAATAATTCTTTTGCCTTTTGTCGAATAGTTTTCAGCTAAGAACGGATTTTGCGCAATTTCACCCGCAAGGAGGGTTGCGGGGGTGTTAATTAAAAAATAATCAAATCTCACTTTAAAAAATAATTCAAACTTCACATTTACAAACAATATCTTTTATGGTACGTAAAACTTGGTCAGAATTTTTTTTGACATAATGAGTCTACCAAAATAACTTTTAAAAAATTCCACCCTCAAAGGGCAGTGCGGGTTTGTTTCTTATTTGTAAAACAATTTGCCTAAATTAATAAAAATGCTAGCAAAAAACATTCCACGCAGACGAAGTCGAGGGTTCAGCTAGTAATAGAAACATATGAATAATCCTAATGTCGTGTCAAGCTTTGTCAACCTAGTTATGGGCTATATACAAAACTAGTAGCGGTAGCTGTTTGACCGGGTAATAACAATTTCGACAAATTGAGTCCACTGACATTGAATCTGGAAAACTATACCGCAGTCCGTTTAATTAACTAATGTTTTGATTTGATGATACGCCTATAAATGCCTTGTTTTTGTTATTAATTGCAATTTATGATATTAAAGTGGTTTTCCTTTAAAAACGTAGAACGCAAATTGATCCACTGACATTTTACGTACAAAATACGATATCTATATTTAATAGTTATTTTCTAAATGCATTGTTGCATAAAATTGACATATTTAATAATATAATTTTTTTATTAATATACTTTTTATTGTACAACATACAAAATCTAACAAAAATACAAGAGAGGCACAAGTAATAAAAAAAAACAAACGTACATAAAGGCAGTCTTATCGCTTATCGGCGATTTCTTCCAGACAACCTTAAGGAGAAGGAAATTTTGCTAAAGTATAAATTAAAAATTATAGATATAATAATAATAAAGCCTTTATTTCCAAATAAATTTTTTGTTTTACATTTTGCAGTTACTTTTAATACATTAAAATTATTTGCAAAATCTATTTCATTATATTATTATATATCAACGCAAATAGTTTGCGTCCTTCATTTATGGCGATGGGCAGGCCACATAGCTAGGCAAAACGATGGACGTTGGGGTCCCAAGGTGCTGGAGTGGCGATCACGTACCGGTTACCGCAGCGTCAGTAGACCCCCCACCAGTTGAACAGATGACATGAAAAGGGTCGCCGAAAGCCGATGGTTACAAACCGCACAAGACCTTGTATTATGGAAATCCGTGGAGGAGACCTATGTCCAGCAGTGCACATCCATCGGTTAAGATCATAATGATGATGATGATGATATCTGTTGAATGGAATGTCCTTTTTTAATGATTTAAAAAGTTTTTTACAGATATTACAATGTTCCTTAATAAAATATCATATTATGATAAGGATATAGGGAATTAACTTTTAAAATGCAAAATAGTAGTTATAGTGGCATAACTACAGTAGTTCGACATGTAGTCTCGTCGACTTTTTTGTAGATATTAATACGTTCTTTAAGATTGTAAAACATTTTTTGTTCTATCATCAATAGTTTTCGCAGAGCATGCGATGACAGATTTTTTGGTTGACACCTAATGCATTTTTATTGAGTATCCCTATTTTTTTTTAGAAAGTAATACGAGTATAGCCTATATCGCTCAGTGAAAACGCAGCTTTCTAATGGTGCAAACATTTTTGAAATTGATGCGTGATGAAGTAGTTTTTGCGTGAAAACGTTATAGACGCATTGGTAATAGTGGTAATGAGCCACGACCAAAGAATCTCACTAAACCTCCTTTCCTCTGGTCGTAACTCACTGATGAGTATCAGGATGTTTTAGACAAAGCAGGTTATGCTATCTTCGCCGATCGGCACAGATGTGGATGGCCTGACTAGCTTTGGTATCCAGCTGGTCCGCTACTTGATTGGACTATCGTTTCGGACTACGGCATCTGGGTCTTTTGCATTCCATTTTTCCAGTTAAGACGAGTTTCTCTAAGTTATCTCTGGGCCTTCTTTATGTCCAAAGAACTGCAGTAATAAACGCTTTAGACATTTTGCGAAAAGCCTTTGAATTACCTTCAGCTCTTCTAGAATGGAAACATTCGTCTTGCGTGCAGCCCAGGGGATCCGCAGCCGTTGTCTATGAGACGCCTTTAGTATCCAAGTTCCTGACCGTGTAAATACTCTTTTTTAATGTATCGTTACATAAGTACATACAAAAACGCAAATGTTTCCTCTTTGTTTATATTATACTAATTTTATAATATTATTATGCTGTTTTTGATATATATGAAAGTGAAATTCAGGTGTAATTAGTACATGCTTCATACCCTGTAGCCAACGGGGTGCTAATTAATACAACTGAATAAACAAGCTCACTGCAAATGGAATGGGGCTATACCGTGTAATCTACCATTATTCTACGCCAATGCAGCTTCGACCTATTGCGGTCTATTGTTACAGCTGCAAAATATGATCACGCGTTTTATTTATACTAATTTATATGTAACTACACTTAATAATAACAATTTATTGCATAAAAATAAAAAAGAAACTTCTTGTGTGTTTTAGATTACACGATTGAAGAAAGAGAGGCAGAAAATTGTGCTTGCAACTCTTTCTCTTGCCGGTACATTAAACGTAACTCTCTCCCTCCCTCTGTATTATCACGAATAATAATAAAAAAGCCCCTCTGAAATTGAAGTTAGTAATTATGTGGA
Organism: Elymnias hypermnestra; assembly: GCA_015832385.1. NCBI lineage: Eukaryota > Metazoa > Arthropoda > Insecta > Lepidoptera > Nymphalidae > Elymnias > Elymnias hypermnestra. The sequence goes on from JACTOM010000073.1 coordinate 1,144,860, forward strand.
ATCGTTGATAAGCTATATGTTAAGTGTATTTTATTAAGTATAATTATTGTATTTAGTTTTATTTTTAACCGACTTCAAAAAAAGGAGGAGGTTATCAATTCGTCTTGTTTTTTTTTTATGTTTGTTACCTCATATCAATCTTGATGATTTTTTTAAATGAAAGGTGGTGCTCGTCATAGGGTCCCATTTTTTTTAAATCCAGTTCTGGTGATGGCATCCATGAGAAAGCCGAATCAGTGTTAAATTTGCATTCAGCATGTGCGCGACAAATGGACGAATTTCGATGGCTCTTTTGTTATTGGAACGGATATACTTCAAGGGTTGTTTTGTGAGAGTTTGGTTTGGTTCTGATGATGGCATCCATGACAAAGTGACGGAACTCTTCAATTCTTAGGAGCAAATGAACGTTACTCGACAGAATCTTCTATAGGCTATCCAGATATTTGAGTTGCCTACCGTAACTTCGGTATGGTCAAGTGCTAGTCGCAGTTAAATATGAAGATCAACGGATCTCCTCAACTGCTTGCAGTAAGGGTGCGGTTTATGGCAGAAAATATAAGTGTCTGCAATCAAATAGCAATGAGCTAACGTTTGTTGCTGCATTGCAACACGTTTTTAGGTGTACACATATTGAGACAAATTAGTTAGTTTACTTCAGATTCACTAAAAATAAAAAAATAAATAAAAGTTTTAACAAAAAAAGAACGCGGGGAACATCTACCTTGGCTGACACCGACTCCGAATATAAGAATACGAAGAACACTATAAAAGAATACGCAATTATTTCTTACTTTTTAGAGATTATTAATATTTGTAACAATTTGTATTGAACGCGGTTCTTTTTTTGTTTTAGTTTTTATTTATACTTTTTAACTTAGGTAGTTTTATAAACTGTTAATCTTTTTTACTCATTATAGTCATTGCGCTAGTCTGCAAGCCTTCATGCTTATTAAGTTTTTCCTTTTAGTTGTAAAACTGTAAATTTCCGTGGTCTCACCAGGATTTAGCTGAAAATCAGCGTGGTACGTTCTTTGCTAGCATACTCGTATAAGAACGCACAGCACGCAGCTGAGCTAAACTCCTCAAATTCTATTTTCATTGTTATTTTCGCTTACATGTATTCTGCTGTACAATTTGAATAAACGTTTTTTTCTTTCTTTCTCTCCTTTTATCGTCACTGACTGATTTCTGCATTTCAAATTCCGTTCTCCTCACCCGATTCATAACGCTCTCGTCTCATATTCATCAGCTTATTCCCTTTTACTTCAATTTAGATTCTGAAGTGAACCTTTTTAGGCTCATGAGGGTAAAATTTTTACGGATGAAACTCGTGATTAGCGTCACGAAGATGTGCAGTGTTTTTTATGCTAATTCGTATCAAGGTTAGGCAGTTGTAATATTTACAAATGACATATGGCATTTAATTTACACTCGTCAATTCAATATTTTACATAAAAAATAAGTCGGAGTCATATCTATCGGCACTGGACAGAGTCAATGAGTCATAGGCTAGCGGCGGTCTCGACAGTTCTCGAGTGACGGTCCGCCAGAGCGGTCTACTATTGATCGCGCGTTCCTATTGCTGTTAATGTGTTTGTGTAATTTGATATTGGGAACATTTAGTGATTGGACAATGTAATCTGAGTTAATTAATTGCACCAACGCACACACTCTGGAAGTTGAATTATCGAATTGTCGGCGGGAACCTATGCTCCTTCTTCTCCGACATATAAAATAAAAATAGTTATCTTTTCCTAATTTTAAATTCAAATTCAAAATTTATTTAATAATTTCTAATACGGGCAAAAAAAATGTGGCATTTTAATTTACAATTCCTCATTTGAGATATTTTAATAACACCTAAGTTCAGTAATTTCCTAACATATTGGAGAATAAGAGAGAAGGAGCAGAAAGCGTAGGGTTCTGCGCCGACATTAGTGGCATCGATAATTCCACCCCCATAATGTAGCTACCGATATTATCCACCAAGGTAATATCGGTGCAATCAAGAACCTTATTTATTAACTCCGATTAAAATGTCCAATCCCTTAATTTTCCCGATAACAATTTGCACAAAAACATTAACAATAATAGCTAGGAACTCGGCAGTTTCAATAGTTGACCGCTCTGGCGGACTGTCACTCGAGAACTAGCGATTCCGCCGCCGGCTTACGACCCATGACTGTGTCCCACGCCGATAGATAGATGGCGCCAGCGTTCCACAGACTACTGCACTCTGACATATATATATCAACAAGACTTAAAAATTAGTTTACCAAAGAAGTTTCACTTCTGACATGTGTACGTTGTACATATCCGTGTGCGATAGCTCAGTTTTATTCAATACCTACAAAATACATGAGAATAGCCGACTTAAAGAAGTTTTCACTTAAGAAAATTGACCAAATAAAATCTGACCCATAATTTGGATCCCTTGAGGTATAACAAGCAATCAAATCGTAGTGGGATTTGTTAAAAGGAAAATCAGGGTGTATACGGAGTCGTTGCAAAGCTCACTTCCCGCAATAACATAACAGTTTGGACAAATTGTTGCTCACGGCCTCGGGATTAGCCGCTTTATGGAACATTTCGCGTAAACTGGCTTTCACGTAATTGATATATTTTTAAAGGTGAAACAGTGGTCAATAACGCTTGAATAAAATGAAAGCATAATCTATATATTAGTAAAAGGTAAGCAGCAGCCCATAATTGTTCCACTGCTGGGCACAGGCCTCCTCACTCATACGAGAGAGGGTTTAAGAGCATAGACCCACCACGTTGCTCCACTGTGGATTGGCAGGCATAGTACACAAGTTTTAGAGTCGCTCACTATTTTGCAGGTTAAGTAATACTATTCTCATATTATTCATTATTATACTACATACTTTGAATGACTTAAATCACGATATTTATTTATTTATTCTTATTGCACACAAACATACAGATTTTGAAAGTAAACACTAACAGAATTTTAGATAAGAGTGTGTACAAAGGCGGTCTTATCGCTTAAAGCGATACAAAACAATACTAACGTTGATACAAACTAAGAACTGTCACTAGGCGAATATTACTTCATTCTCCAAAGGTAGCAACCTTTCTTATAACAAACGCCCCACTCAAAAATAATAAGACCACCGATCACAGGCGTCTTGAAAACGACGACTATACAGAGTTTAATAAATTAGAGAATGTCCGGATCAGCGTTAAACCGGATGTAGTGAGTGTACGTTTCACTGATATAATTACAAAGACCCTCAGCATAATAAACGAATATAGCGATTTAATAGCAATCCACAAATTATGATCGTTAACACAATTGTACTCTCCATTCCTTTACTCTCATAGTCCGATGTGACGGCAATCCGACACGACCGAAGAGAGATCAGGCGCAAGACCGACGGCTTCACATGCTCTCCGAGGCACGGGGGTGGAACACACTGCCAACTTCCCAACTTCGGGCAAATATTGAGAAAATGTTAATAGTAAACTCAATATCGATTTCGAATTGCCCCGACCCGGGACACGAACCCAGGACCTCATGGCTGTAGTCGATCATACTAACCACTACACCAATGAGGCAGTCATATTAGTACTTGAAGTAAAAAACTTTATACACCTTTTTACGAAAATTTCACAGAGGGAGAGTATGAAATTTCCCACACTGTTGTTGTATGTACGTAACGTTTTCAAATAAAAACTACTGGACCGATCAAAATTGTTTTCTCCATTATCTCTGAGTGACATAGGCTATATTACTTAAAAAATAATAATAAGGATCCCTAATAAAAATGCATTAATATAAACACAAAAATTGGTGGTGCCAAAAATTGGTTACATAAAATCTGTCATCGCGTGCTCTGAGGAAACTATTGATGATAGAACAAAAAAATGTTCAACAGTATAGAAGATATTCATATCTATAAAAAAGACCGCGAAACCTTGTGCCCAACTACTGTAGTTATGCCATTATACCTACTTTTTTCATTTTAAAAGTTAATAAAAGTGCCAACAACAATCAAACCATATTATTCATATCTCTATATTAATCACTATCCTATTAAATTATTTTTTATGAAAGACCGTTTCTATATCAGTAAAAGATATAAGGAATTTAAAAATGTCATTTTCAAAATGATTGTAGCGACCCTTATAACTGGGCTTGCGACTGGTGAGTTAGCTCATATTCCAAGGATACCAATGGTACCCACCGATATACTTATACTGTTTTTAGTTTTATCAAACTCCAAATTACTGGAGCGATTTAAAAACTTGTGTTTCGCTTCAACCGATGGACGTCCACTACTGGACAAAGGTCTTACTAAATGATGCCCACAAGGACTAATCTGGCGCCGCCTGGCTCCAGCGGCTACCAGCGACCCTCCTTATATCGTCGGTCCACCTTGTGGGGGTCTTCCTACACTGCGTCGTGTGGTGCGGGGTCGCCATTCCAGCACCTTCCGGCCCCAACGTCCATCGGTTCATCGGACTATGTGCCCCGCCCATTGCCACTTCAGATTCGCGATTCGTAGGGCTATGTCGGTGACTTTGGTTCTGCTACGGATCTCCTCATTTCTGATTTGATCGCGTAGAGAAACTCCGAGCATAGCCCTCTCCATCGCACGCTGAGTGACTCTGAGCTTTCGAATGAGGCCCATAGTACGTATATAATGTTACGAATTTAAGAATGTATCAGTTAGACATATATGCGTTGTAAAGTAAAATCTGTATATTGATTAGATTATGAATGTACGTGTGCATCTAATATTCTGAAAGGAAGTAATTAAAAACTATGTTAAATTAAACTTTATGTTAACAATAATAAATTTATAGTCAGGTGAAACTACGGGATATTTTTTTTATAATTATAACAGACTAGGGGAGCTGCCGATGCGTTGCCGGCCGAGGAGGTGGGAATTCAATTGCCTCTTAATCATTTGCATGTGGAAGTCTTGTGGGAACACTGCTGCTGGAAGTTGGTTCCACATTTTGCATGTACGCGTAAAAAAAGACCGTCCAAACCGAGTGGTTGACGAGTGGCATTCGTCCAGATTATGTGGGTGGAGTTTATTTCTATGACGAGATGGTCGGTCGTAGAATTGTGACGGCGGTACTAACTTAATTAAATTCTCTGAACATTCCCCATAACTAGCGAAATGGAGAGGAGGGTTGTGGCCTCCCTCTGCGAATCTATCGAGGGCTCTATAGACGCTCCTCTTCTATAGACGGCGCAGAGTATCCCGGAGTACCAGGGTAGATTGTCAACCGATCCTCTTGATCCACTAAAGGGTATCTCTGGGTTTTAATGGTGTATTCTGGCTTACTGCCAGCGAGTCCCACACTCCCGTTTAGATTTTGTCGGAACGAGGAGCGTAAAGGCATTTCCAAGAGTGAAAAAAGTCTATAGAAGATACAGAGGGAACTAATGGTTCTTCTGTGGTCTAGAGTCTTCAGTTTAGGGCAGGGCATTACTAGGAATACTCGTAAATAAAAGCAATAATATTTATTTATTTTACAAAATCCACACCCCTTTTAAAAGTAACATATAATCTAATTAACTTAAGGCCAATTAAGGATTTTAGAGAGAGAGATAGCGCGTGGGTGTCTGTCTGTCTATGAATGAAGTGTGAGTGTGTGTGCGTACGTGCGTGCGTGTGTATGTGTGTGTGTGTGTCTGGAGTCAAATGCAAGCTACATACTCACTATTTAAATTCATTTTTTGCTGTGGAAGATATCGACGTCAGAGTAAGATTTGTTATAATAGGCTACTATATTAGTGATAGAATATACTAATTATGAAATTATTTATAAAATAGAAAGCTCTTACGTGAGCTTTCAATAGATGGCACTGTACAATAATTAACATCAGCTATATATAAAAGTACACCGGCTTTTTAATCAGCAAACCGCTTACTATTAATTCGCCTTTGTACTAACGTTACGTCTGAAAGTTGTTTAATAGGTGTTTTAATTAAAAGTCGGGTGGGTTTAATTAAGAAAGTAGATGCGTAAATAATTAAAAATCTCAAAGTATTTTGTCTTATGTTCATGTACAAAGCGAGCGCAAATTAGTTTTTTCCTGACGCAGGCCGTTTTGAATAGTAAACAAAATGAATAGGCCGCCCTAAGTAAAGTTTAATCCGTTTTTATTACAAAGAAAAGAAGTAATTACTCTACCCTTAGCAGCAGAGGGTTTCCCGAGGTAAAAATTTCCATAGATTTATCATAACAAAATTAAGTTTATAATTAAAAACAGGACTTTTGTATAGCTGTAATTTGAATATGTAAATAAATATTATTCAACGAATTGCTTATTATGGAAAAATCTAATTTACTGTCTTCTCGGATTTCTTCGTGTTTACGTAATGTTTTTGTGTACAATACGAGAGCCGTTTAAACTAAGAGGATAACTTAAACAAAGCCATTTCATGTTAACTTATTTCTGGGACTTCGTTAACTTGAAATTAATGTAAGGTAAGGTAAGTAGCAGCCTATTAAAGTCCCACTGCTGGGCACAAGCCTCCTCACTCATATGAGAGACGGTTATTAGAGCATAGACCCACCACGCTGCTCCACTGTGGATTAGCAGGAATAGTACACAAGTGCACTCTCTATTCCTGCACTCTTATAGTCCGATGTAACTGGAATTCGACACAACCGGAGAGAGATCCGGCGCAGGACACCGTCAACTTCCCAACTTCGCACAAATAATGAGAAAATCTTAATAGAAAACTCAATAGCTTAACGTTTGCTGTGATCTCACCTGATGGTAAGTGATGATGCAGTCTAAGATGGAAGCGCGCTAATCTGATAAGAGGCGATGATATACCTCGTATGGTTTTTACATTCTTCTTATGGTTCCGGTACGATGCTAGTATAGGAACACAAAATTCTTTGTTTGGCGATACGTTTTTGCTGGTAACGTGGCCGGCACAAGGGACGGCCGGAGCCTCCCACCAGACCAGACTCAGATAAATTAGAATATACAAATTTTAAATTAATCTAATAAAGCATTTTTCTTAACAACATTATCAAAAATCAGCTGACGCTCGGGTCAACCAACGCTCGAGCGGCGGGTTTTCCCGCTTTCGCTCAGTTTTAGTTTCTTAGTGCGTTCGTTGACCCGAGTGTCAGTGAGTTTCTACACCTTTTAAAATTTTCCACACTTACAGTTTATATAGAGAAGTGCACAATGCTAATTTTAGTTTTATTTACATAATACTACATTATATCAGTAATTAAAACATTCCATGTATTTGACAGACTGCCTCATTTGTCTAATGGTTAGCATGTCCGACTACAGATATGAGATCCTGGGTTCAAGTCCTGGGTCGGGTCAATTCGAAATCGATATTGAGTTTTCTATTAAAATTTTTACAATATTTGCCAGAAGTATTGGGAAAAATTTGTCAGTGTGATCCACCTTGGCAGCACATTAAGCTGTCGGTCCTGCGTCTGATCTTTCTCCGGTCGTCTTTGATTGCCGTCACGTCGGATTATGAGAGAAAAAGAATTGATGAGAGTGGAGTAGCGTGGTGGGTCATGTTCTAAACCTCTTTCATTTGAATAAGGAGACCTGTGTGGGACATTATTGGGCTGCTTACTTTAATTACTATATGTATCTGACATTCATATTATTTATCAGACATTGAGCGAACGATGAAAGAGTATTATATAAAACATCGTTTACAAAAAATAATTTTATAAAAGTATTCACGTAAAGAAGAGAAAGTCTTTTATGCCATGTAGTATTTAATTTACTAACAACATATTAAAAGAAGAAGAAAATATATAAACGTATAACACGCAAGAAGGAATCAAAGGCTACAATACAATATTATTGTAGGTTTCGTAATGAATAATACGAAATCACTTTAGAATACTGCATTTCCATATAATTAACTATTCACGTAAAGAAACAAGCGAGAGCATGTCATATATTGTGTGTATTGCATTTATTAAACATAATAAAGAATAGCAACAATTTATGAATCATATTAACATATTTATTGGTTTAATAATGAATCAAAGGAATTCTTTATAAAACTTTATTTCTATTTAATTAGTTATTTTTACGGCAAATAATGACACATGCGTTTGAATTGTTTGTTCCAATATTAATACAGATTAATTACTGCAAGTGTTTGGAGCGGTTTATCATTATTTGAACAGCTAATGGAATAATTACCTCCGCCGAGAGGATAATTGTGGAGAGGACGAGTGCTTCAACAAACACGCCGCCTTAATGAACCTTAAATTGTTTTCGCTTAAAACCACTCATCTTGAAGTGTATAACGGCAACATACATACATACATTTATACAGAGCATCACGCCTCTATTCCATAGGGTTAGGCAGAGACCACGTCCTTCCAATTGCCATGATCCTTGCATATCTCCTTCGCTTCTTTCATTCTCATTAAACCTTTCATACAAGTCCGTGGGTTTAGAGTACTCTTGACCTGGCCCTTATTAAAAATGTCCTGGTTTTGTTCCAGAAACGTTCCCCTTGGGTCTTTTAACTTCCAACTTTCCCATTCACTTGACTCATAAATCCTTTTTATCAGTCATTCTCTAGTCCAACTAGACAATCTAAGCACACCTATCTTAATTTTAGTCATTACATCTTCTTTTATACCACAATGTTTCAACTTCTCAATGCTCTCATCTCTAGCACATTCTTCTCAATGCTCTCATCTCTAGCACATTCATTTTACTTTTATGCTTCTTCTGCCATACCCAACTCTCAATACCATACATGTTGGCACCAATACTCCTGCATTCACAGCCAGTCTGGCCCTTTGAGACACCATCTAGATATTCATAACGGCAGTATGAAATACTTAAAACAGAGGATCCCATTGCTGGGCACAGATCTCCTCACTCTTATGAGAAAGAGGTTAGTGACCCATCACGCTGATCCACTACGGACTGGTAGGTACTTCTTCATCTGGTATTTGATTTACGATTAAAACTACTTCTCAAAATTTGTGAAATATTGTAGTATAAGAATCTGCTATTCTTATACTTTTACCACACATTTTACGAGGATAGAAAGGATCCCTCTTGGTAATAAGTGATGATACAGTCTACAATGGAAAGGCTATATATAAAATAACCTGGTAGAAGGTATTCTATGGCTTCTGGAATACTAACAAAAATAAAATATATTTTATAGTGGTGAAACTATTTAATAAATTACCAGCGAACTTTTGAAACTTAGACGGAATTACGTTCAAGAATAAAAGACTGAAGAAGAATACATATTATTCTTTCTTCGACTTTTTATGTATTTTCATGCCAGTCATTAGTTTGAACGTTTATTTTTATTTTACAATTTGAAACATTATGTAATTCAAATGTTTTTTCATACATAAATTAATATACTTTCGGTTTCTACACTGTAACGAACGGGATTCATATTTCTTCTAGTCTTTTCTGGTAGCGCGTTAACTAGCCATGCTTCTTACTAGTCCAAAATGCGCTTTTTAAGTAGAAATCGAGTCCAAAACCTCTGCTGAATCGACTTTCCCACCTTTTCGCCAACGAAGCCTTGAAACAGTACTCGAGTAGCTTTGTTACTCAATCTCTAGCTGTTTAAAAGATTATTGGTTCTTTGTAATAAAGTATGATAAGTTGATTCGTTTTGCAAACAATTTATCGCTTAATCCCGTACGAGTAAAATCAATTTGAAGCTTCCAAGGCAAAACGGACTCACCTAAGAGTCCCTAAAAGGCTCGAAGGCGGGCGTCCCTGTTGCCCGTCTAGTTCGCTTGTGCCCGTTTATAAACGGTTTTATTGCTTTCGGAGCAACCGAACATTATTAAACTTTTCCAATTTCGATTTATCACGTAGCTGTCGGAATTTAATACCGCCCTACCTTCGGCGGAGGCGATCGCCCGCCGCGTGATTACAATACACGTCGTTAATAATACGGCTGGAGTTCAGCCGGTTGCAGATTATGACGTGAATGCACCAAACTCCGCCCTTATCAAACGACTGTGCCAAACAACGATCAAAATTTAATCTTTACACAAGTTAAAGATCATGTGGATCCCTCCCCCCCATATCAATATCGCCAGTGTTTTCTACGTTCTTCCTTTTTTTCTAACTGGGAAAGTCATTTACGTACCCCTACTGTAAGGAGTGTGGGAGTATAAGCCCACTAAAACTCAACGGAACCCTCTTCATCCATTGTTGGGATATCCGAGTGTTGTGATCTGTGATTCCACTTCCGTAACATACGCTCATCAATGAACTTCATCTTGGAATAGCGAAATGGTGTTTTCACGTGCAAACAGTTTTCTTTTACGACTCTCTCAACCAGCGCCTGAAATATCTACGCCCCATCTTCTGAACACCGAGAAGACATAACACCGAGGATTTCTTAAATTCACGATAGCCTTTTACGTCTCACTGGAGAACGTTGTAGTCCCGATGGTCTCTAGATAACGATGAGACGTCTATCACCTTGAAGGAGGTCCACGAAAGAGAGAGGGAGATTGCAGTGGTTGCTCCCTCTCGCCGATGGAGGAGTTGCGAAAAATGGCAATAGGACGTGATCATTTGATTTGATTCATTTTTGCGCTGCATTATATCCCGCCTCCTCGGGTGTTCCTAACACCAGTTATCACCAATCGTCCGTTAGTAACACTGGATAATGTTGTAGGCCAGATGCTCTCTAGTGAAAGATGTTGCGCGGGAGTAGCCTTCTTCTGTGAGACGTGTATCTCCTTGAAGGAGGCTTTCGAACGAGTGAGGGATATTGCAGTGGTTGCACCTTCCCCCCGACGGAGGAGATGGTAATAGTTATGCACTGCGTTGTATCTCGTCTCCTCCGATTTTCCTAACATCAGTCATCGCCAATCGTCCGTTAGTAACCAATCTATCATTGGGTTGTAAGAAATCGGCAAGAAGTCCAGTAGTTACTCTTTAAAACAATATTTAGTAGATTACATTGTGTACTTGGAATCAAATCCAAATAATCTTCGACATATACTGAATGTTTTTGTAATACTTTTTAAATTCTGTAGAGGCAACTTCAAAATTGATTGCGGTTTCTTGTTAAAAATGAGTATACTGAAGTAGACAAATAATTTCTGTGATTTTGGCACCCTAAAACAGGGCGTTACAGGCTTGCTTCTATTTGCCTTTTTACTTCAAGTTTTTGCAATTTTTGTTCAATGGAAAATTTTAAGAAATGTTTAATAACAACTCGTAAAAATCGTAAGAGATATCTTGATTTCATTATTTAAAAATATAAATATTAAAAACGTTTTCTAAATCTTCAACACTGCTCGTTCAATTGTCATGCAAATCGGCATTTAGACCTGATTTCCTCATATTCCTACGGAAATAAGAACTATGTGGGTCACGGGTAGTATACAAATAAATTAACATAAGAGTGTCCGTTGGTTGGAATACATGTCGGAGAATAAGAGAGAAGGAGAGAAGCATAAAGCATGGGCATAGGGTTTTTCGCCGACATCGTCATTATGGGCGTCGATGGGTAACGTTGGTGCAATTAAACACTTTATTAATTAACTCAGATTATAATGTTCAATCACTTAATGTTCCCGATAACAATTTACACAAAGTCATTAATAATAATAGCTAGGAACGCGACAATTTCAAAAGTGTACCGCACCGGCGGGCCGTCACCCGAGAACTGGAGAGAAGTGCGCCGGATTGTCACTTATTGACTCTGCACCACGTCGGTAGACACATGGCGCCAGCGTTTCACAGACTATCGCACTGATGTATATACAATAGTTATACCAATATTTGCCTCTCTATTTCGGTTAATTTGTGATGAATGATTGGCCCGATTTTAACGTGAAATTTACTGGCAGATAGCTGATATTATAAGCAGTAAGTTTGGCTAAATTTATTTTAGAGAAAAAGCGACATTGAGGAGGTAACACCGCGAGGAACAGCAAGTTTCTTATAAACGCGCATTCATATCGCGGGTACGTATGTTCCAGTAGCGAATTTCATAACAAAATGAAGTCTCATATCAGCACGGGTTAAAATTATGAAGCTAAAACTGAAGGTTATTGAAAACGTGACTTACATTTATATGGGTCATGCGAAATGAAATTTCATAGGTACACACGAGAACTGTATTTTATTACCAGTAAAATAAAAATATTCCGATACGCTTACGCGAATTCATTATTCATGTAATATTTTATTTATAAAGTGAGTGAATTTCAGTCATAACAATTTATGTGTAGCTTGAAATTCAATACATCTAGTCCTAGTTTTTGTTGAATCTCAGTGAACACGTTTAGGGCAAAACGACATTTTGCTAACTCAGAATCTACATAAGATATGAGTCCTATATGACTTATTATCTCACACATTTTAACGAACTACTTATAGGAGTGTGCGAATGTTGTTTAAATCGATTAACTCGACTTATTCGTAGTTCCACGAATAATTCGAAAAATATGGAATAAATCGTAAATCTTTCGCTTTTTCAATTGTATCTATTAAAATAATTTAAATCGTGATTCAACATATTCGACTTACGAATAATATACTTTTAGTTTAAAAAATATTTAGGAATACCTACCTTGGTTTTCGGCTGAAAGTGAAAGATTATTTTCCACTGCTGGCGATATTGTATATGATAAACGAACTTTATTATCACCCGATTCAGTATCGTATTTACTATTTTTAAACAAAAATCTTTAGTAATTTTGTAAAAAAATTGAAGCATAAAGCGGAGAACTCTATGCCATCGGTATTTTTGATGGGCTTTATTTATGCTTCAATTTATATGTCCATGAAATAGGGTTTTCCGCTTTATGCTTCAAATAATTTGCCCATGGCATAGGGTTTTCCGCTTTATGCTTCAAATAATTTGCCCATGGCATAGGGTTCTCCACTTTATTCTTCAAATAATAAGCCCATGGCATAGGGTTATCCGCTTTATCCTTCAAATAATTTGCCCATGGCATAGGGTTCTCCGCTTTATGCTTCAAACAATAATCCCATGGCATAGGGTACTCCGCTTTATGCTTCAAATAATATACTCATGGCATAGGGTTTTTCGCTTTATGCTTCAAATAATATGCCCATGGCATAGGGTTCTCCGCTTTATTCTTCAAATAATAAGCCCATGGCATAGGATTCTCCGCTTTATGCTTCAAGTAATATGCTCATGGCATAGGGTTCTCCGCTTTATGCTTCAAATAATATACCCATGGCATAGGGTTTTCCACTTTATGCTTCAAATAATAAGCCCATCGCATACGGTTTTCCGCTTTATGCTTCAAATAATATGCCCATGGCATAGGGTTCTCCGCTTTATGCTTCAAATAATATGCCCATGGCATAGGGTTCTCCGCTTTATGCTTCTCTCCTTCTCTCTTATTTTCCGACATATATAACATTTGACGGATATATTGTATTTGAATATTGCTTAAAAAATTAGCTCGTTGCTACTGTACATGGCATACTACAGTTACATAAACTTTAATTCTTAATGTTTAAAATGCATTTTAAAATACAAATGAATCTATTTTTGTTACTTCTTATCTGAAGTCCTTGTTATTTTAAAGTGTACTTTACAGTGAACTTAATAAGGTTGCTTGTTAGGTAGTACTTTTTATGTAATTAATTACTTCTTGTATATCTATAACGGATAAAATTTTAATATAGACAAGCGAAAAGCTTTTATTAAGTAATTTATTTTTATTAAGTAAATATTTAATTTTGGTTATTATGTATTATGAGTAGGGTAGTTGTATCGTTGATAACATGTATGCATAAGAGTATTCATTGAGTTTTAGTGAGTGCTTAAGCGGATCGCGACCGACCGTAGCGAAGAGGCCACATTTGGCCGCGGCAATGCAATCTACTCACATTCATAGGATCATAGGGCCAATCAAGCACTACCCACCGCCACCCGTTTAGTGTGCCTCCACCTTAAACAGGGACGCACTTTGCCCAATATAAAAAAAGCATTTTTTGCATGATTAATAAACGTGTAACGTTTGTATAATTAACTATTATGTAACACGTTAAATTTATTGTCTTCCGACCAAAGGCGCTCGTGTGGAGATGTTCGCGGCTATTGGTGAAAGAAGATGAGGGGCAGTGGGTAGTTATAAAGGGATACATAGCCAAACGGGATCTTTATTATGATATACGTCAGTGTCGTTTTAGCACACGTGCTATACCGCCCGGACCGTATGTAGGCACCACAAAATGAGGACAGCTACGGGATGCCCCTGTTACGTCTGTAACTAAGATCTTCATAGGGAAAACTATTTCGAGAGAGCCATTAAACATAGGAACCCAATAGTGGTAGACGCGTCTTCCTATAGGGCCTAACTCATTCTGATGACCCGACAACGAGAGACAACCTCCTTTATCAGGTAGGGCCCCACACACGTATACACTCTACACACTGACTCCGCCGACGGAATCGAGGTCCCTGACTTCTGAAGTCAACCAGACGTGGGACTCCGCCTATATTCCCGGGAACACTCTTAACCAGTTCAAACCCTCCCCCCCTTCCCCAATGCCCGAAATGATGCTAAATTATAACGTTGTTCCAAGGTTTCAAGCTGAGGTTCAGTCGCACAGGAGAGGCCCTTGGAGCGACGTTTTCCATTAGAGCGAGACCTTTTCAGGGCTCGAACTCGAAAAGTGGCGGCCTTAAGAGCCCATCCATCCCTCCGGTTACGCTATAAAAGCTAGTAGGGCTGACAATTAAACACACTCTGAAGAAAAAAACCGGGGTCTTGTCCATTGTTATCTGCTAAAGTCTTAACTAGTGTAAAACTGTGATAGTAAAATAAAAAGTAATATTAATTCATGGAGCGTTTAAATTGTCCGTTTCGTTACATTCTTTATCGTTGTTTGTGTTATTGTATTGTATCTATCTAATGGATATTTAAATTCGTAACATCATTTACGTAGAATAAAAAAGCATTTTAAATCATTCTATATATTCGTTGTAAAGTGAAATCTGTTATATTTTGATATCTTTTATGTGAACTTTTATGTTAACAAAAATAAATCTATAGTCAGACATAGTAGACTTTCCACTGCCACGAGACCGGTATCTACGTGGGTGACATCGCAGGGTATTGCTAGTTATTATAATAAAATACTTTGGCTGGATAATATATTTCTGCAATAAATGCGGCCCTGTTTCTCCCGCTCACGTACGACCGCTCGTAAGTTCAATGGAGGTGTTGATTAAAAATATTTCCCATGTGCGGGTGGATAAGACCCAATTGGGCAAGCAATCAGCCCGCGACCGCCGCTAATCATGCGATACTTCTCCCATGTACTCTTTGTATATCCAATTTCATGGTCTTTGGAGTGCTAATATTATGAATACATACATAGCATCACGCCTCATTCCCATAGGGGTAGGCAGAGACAACATCTTTCCACTTGTCACGATTCTTGCATATCTCCTTCGCTTCTTTCATTCTTATTAAACCTTTCATACAAGTTCGTCGGTTTAAAGTACTCGTGACTTGGCCCTTATTTAAACTGTCCTGGATTTGATCCAGGAACGTTCGCCTTGGTCTCTTAACTTTCAACTTTCGCATTCACTCTTGACTCATAAATCCTTTTTGTCAGTCCCCTTTCATTCATTCTCTCAACATGCCCAAGCCATCTAAAGCATACCTTTCTTAATTTTAGTCACTACATCTTCTTTTAAACCACAACGTTCTTTTATCACACTATTTCTTACTCTGTCATTCAGTTTCAATCCACTCATACTTCTCAACGCTCTCATCTCTACCGCATTTATTTTACTTTTGTGATTCTTCTGCTATACCCAATTCTCACTAACATACATAAGTGTTGGCACCAATACTTCTGCATGCACAGCCAGTCTGGCCCTTTGAGATACCATCTGGCTATTCATAAAGGCGCACAGGGACCATTTACCATATTTCCTGCATTCATTCTCTTTTCAATATCACTTTCACCTCTTCTGCTTGTTGTTATTATGAATACAAGAGAATAAACTACAGAAGAGAAGAAGTTTCAGGATACTATGGGTCTCAGGTAATACAGACAACTGGATAGATAGATATACACGATGAACTGGAATTCAAGATAATAGAATAGGTTATAGAGTGATATCTTTCTATTGTCTTCTATATGACATGAATATAAAATAGAGTTGAAAAGACAATCTATTTGTATATTATTGTAGACCCCCTATATGTTTTAAATGCTCATAATTTTAACTATTTTCAAATTAAATAGGATTTTACAATAAAAGTTAATAATCAAACTAAAGTACGAGTATTCTTTGATTCCACTAAACTCAATAAACTTTCTTGTCAACTGAATCTACCACTGGTTTGGAATGTCATATTTATTGAGAAGAATCCGGCAAGAAAGTCAATAGTTACTCTTTTCTATTTATGTTATTATTAATATAGCAATACAATTGCGTCATCAACGTCCATTAACAATAATAAGACAAAGGTTTTAAATCATAAAAATATACTTAGCTTTGTATTGTAGAGTACCCCAATTTACCAACACAAGTAACTTAAAACACAGCAACTGGTAGCTGACGTTGATTAAAACTAAGAACTGAACTAACCTCTATCATATATTACCTTTTATAACTTCGCATAATAAGTTATTTATGTGATACACCAATGGGAGTGTTTCCCGCCAAATACATTTGTTAATTTTCAAATACAATTCATATAAAACTGCCATTCCCTGCTAATTTTTAATAGTTACAATTAATATAATGCAAGTAATTTTAATAATTTATAAAATCTTACAACGATTCTATAGCAAATTCGCTTTGATTACAATATTTAGAAATCCACGAATGACAAGCCCATCGTTTTTAACCGACTTCCAAAAAAGGAGGAGGTTATCGATTTCTCTGTATTATTTTTTTAATGTTTGTTCCCTCATAACTTTCGACTGGGTGAACCAAATTTGAAGATTTTTTTATGTGAAAGGTGTGCTTGTCGTAGGGTGCCATTTCTTTTCATCCGGTTCTGATGATGGCATCCCTGAGAAAACCGGATAAGTATTAAATTTGCATTAAGCATGTGCGCGACAAATGGACGAATAACTCGAGATCACGCCAACCGATTTCGATAATCCTTTTTTTATTGGAAAGGATATACTTCAAGGGTTGTTTGATGATAATAGTTTGATTAGGTGTTAATCATGGAATCCATGACAAACGGTAGTCTTCAATTTTTAGGAGCAAATTAACTATACTCGGCAGAATCTTTTATAAGATCTCCGGATATTTGCGTCACCTACCGTAACTTCGGTATGGTCAAGTGATTGTCGTAGGTAAATATGATGATCAATGGAACTCCTCAACGGCTTACAGTAATGGTGCGATTTTTGCCGGAATATATAACTTTTGGTAATCAGATAGTAAGATGCACTATGTATAAAGCGGGGAACTCTTGCGTATTAGTGTTGTGCTTTTTTATGTTGTTGTTGTGATTACCATATAAAAGACTGGTGATAGCGGGGTGGCAAGATAACTAAACTGTAACGTACGAGTATTAGGTTCCGGTTCGATCCCGGGTGTGACGATATCATTGTAAATTTATCTTTGTAAAGTTGTTTTAATTGAACGGTGCTGTCTCAAACGAGCAACAAGTTTTTTAGGTGTACACATATTGATATAAATTTGTTAGCTTACTTCAGATTGACTAAAAATCCAAGGTCCGTATATATATAAACTATAGGTGGGAGTGGCGCCGGAACTGCCAAGTGGACACGTGGGACACACCCACCTGCGCTGACGCCGACTCCGAATATTAGAATACGAAGAACTCTAAAAAAGAATACGCAATTATTTTTAAACGTTTTAGAGCATAGCAATATATTTGTAAGAGATTTTTTTTGAAGGCGGTTCTTTTTTTGTGAAAATTTTTATTTATTAAGAATACGGTTTAGTGAAATGACGAACCGTTTGTAGCCGTTAGTCTCGGAAATGTAAAGTTTTACAATTGTACATGTATAAACAAGACTTTTAATCTTTTAGTTTAATATAACAGAATAAGCTTTTTATAAAGCTTCTTGAAAGGGAACCCTAAAAGTGAATGCATTGCACTGCATTTCTTTCAGTCGTAAGCAACGCAAATACTTTTCCCATATAATGCGTAAACATTTCTCAAAGTAAAATGCAGTATGTGGACGTTGCGATTCGGCAGCCAAATGTTTTCCATAGCGAAAATCCTCGGCTTGCACAAAGCGTGCCAGCTTCCAGAAAAAACAAACGAGTTCTCGTTCTTACAGTGCTTTTAATTGGTGATCCCGATCTTTAATAGCTCTCGAAAAATCATTCGACATTATATGAAATATGTCTTTTCAATTCTTATTTTATATTCATGTCATATAGACTGCCTCATTGGTCTAGTGATTAGCATGTTCTACTGCAGACATGAGTCCTGGGTTCGAGTCCCAGGTCGACCAATTAAAAAATCGACATTGAGTTTTCTATTAAGATTTTCTCAATATTTGCCCGAAGTTAGGAAGTTGGCGGTGTAATCCATCGGTCCTGCGCCTGATCTCTCTCCGGTTGTGTCAGATTCCCGTCACATCGGACTATGAGAGTGAAGGAATAGAGAGTGCACTTGTGTACTATGCCTGCTAATCCGCAGTGGAGCAGAGTGTTGGGTCTATGCTTAAAAACCCTCGCTCCTCGAAGTGAGGAGGCCTGTGCCCAGCAGCGGGACGTTAATGGGCTGCTACTTACTTACTATATGAAATATTAATTGCAAGCAATGCCCCGTGGTTTCATCCACGTTGATAACGATCTTGTCACTAACATAATGACAGTTCACTGCGTATATATATTAGAAAACTTGTTGTACGTACATAAAAAAATTTACTGCTTTAATAAAAAGAGTGAATGTACATCATATAACTTACGAAAACAAAACAAACTTGTTATAAATTCTAGTAGGCTGCATAAGATTAACAACTCATTTAAGGGTAACTGTATACGTTTCTATAATAAACTCCCACAAGACGTTCTAAAGATGTCAATTAATAAATTCAAAGTCTTTGTTAAAAGAAAGTTGATAGAAAAATCGTATTATAAGTTGCAAGATTAC
>JACTOM010000073.1:1164012-1198036 GCA_015832385.1 Elymnias hypermnestra
GAAAATGGAATATATATATATGTCGGAGGGCAGATATCTGTGGAACGCTGGCGCCATCTATCGGCGTCGACAGAGTCAATGGTGGCAGTCCGGCGGGAGTCACTCGACAGTTGTCGAGTAGCGCTCGATCGGAACAGTCAACTGTTGAAACTGTCGCGTTCCTAGCTATTAGTGTTAATGAGTTTGTGTAAATTGATATCGGGAACATTAAGTGATTGAACATTATAAACCGAGTTAATTAATACAGTGTTTGATTGCACCAACAATACCCATGAACGCCCACAGAATAAGAAATTAAATAATGGATCTAATTAATAACGATGTCGGCGGAGAACCCTACGCCCCTGTGTTTAATGTTTCTCCGTTCTCTCTTATTCTCCGACATATATATATATATAACTACATTTTTAAATTCGCAACATCGTTTACGCAGAAAGTCCGACATTAACAAATTTAAATTTTTAGCTTGATAAAAATGAAACGGTATCGGTATATCGGTGAGTGTCTTTGGTATCCTTGGAATAAGAGCTAACTGAACAGTCGCAGGCCCAGTTATAAGAGTAAGTTTTATTGATGTAGAAACGGTCGTAAATAAGATATAATTTAGTAGGATAGTGATAAATAAAGAGGTATGAATATGGTTTGATAATTGTCGGGACTTTTATTAACTTCTAAAATGTAAAAAGTAGTTCAAGTGGTATTACAGTACTTAGACCTATGGTATTGTGGATTATAGATAATAAAACCTTCTATATTATTTGTTCTTCAATAATTTTTGCAGCGCACGCATTAACAGATTTTTTGTTTCACACCTTGGGTTACATTAATG
The DNA here is from genome assembly GCA_015832385.1 of Elymnias hypermnestra. Classification (NCBI taxonomy): domain Eukaryota; kingdom Metazoa; phylum Arthropoda; class Insecta; order Lepidoptera; family Nymphalidae; genus Elymnias; species Elymnias hypermnestra. The sequence goes on from JACTOM010000073.1 coordinate 1,164,842, forward strand.
CATTTTTCTTAGGGATCCCTATGTTTTTTTAAAAAGTAATATAGCCTTCGTCGCTCAGTGAAAATGCAGCTTTCTAATGGTATAATAATAATTAAAATAGATCCAGTAGTTTTTGTATGAAAACGTTATAGACGCATTGGTAATAGTGGTAACGAGCCACGACCAAACAATCTCACTAAACCTCCTTTTCCTCTGGTCTTAGCTCACTGCTGAGTATTGTTATGTTTTCGACGAAGCAGGTTGTGCTATCTTCGCCGATCGGGACAGATGTTGGAGACCTGACTAGCTTGGTATCTAGTTGGTCCGCTACCTAATTGGACTACCGTTTCGGACTACATCTGGGTCTGTTGCATTCCATTTTTCTGGTCAAGACGAGTTTCTGTAGGTTATTTCTGGGCCTTCGCGCTTTATGTTTTAGACATTTTGCGAAAACCCTTTGAATTACCTTTAGCTCTTCTAGAATGGAAACATTCTTCCTGTATGCAGCCCAGGAAATCCTCAGACATCTTTTATCAGACACGTTTAGTACCCAAGTTCCTGACAATGTATATACTCTTTGTAATGTATCGGTTTTGTGTTTGCACAGGCTCGCTGTGCCTTTGTGCCGTTCTCTTAGAGTGCTTTCATACAACTGATGCAGTGCTTTTTTTTTGTTTTCGAAGTGTGTAGTTGCTGTTAGCCCTACTGGCTTTGACAACGTAACCGAGAGGGGTGGCGAGAGCAGAAGCTCTGCCGAGGGGTGGGCCCATAGAAGGGCCCTGCTGCGTCGTGGGGGAAACGTTGCTCTAAGGGCGCCTCCTGCGAGGCTCGGACCTAGGCTTAGAGCAACGTTTGCTGCTGCTGAAAAGGATAATCGGACAGGTGCTTAGTCTTGACGCCCATGGGTCAGCGACGCTGTGTGTGTGTTAGTGTACGGGGCGTTGTCAATAGGAATCTGGTCATCTGGGTCGTCAAGGACGTGTTTGGGCCGCCTCTTCGTAGGCGGGATGTTTAGCCTAATCCCATTAAAGGCGGCATTTCTAATGAGAGGGTTGGGGTGACTGACGGCTCTCTTGAAGTAGTCTACGGGGACGCAGTGCTCTCGACATAGTGTCTTTTATAATGTTATTGCATGTTCTATGTATGTACTCATAACGTATACAATACGTATTTCTCGTATTATACAAATATACAGATAATTATGTGTGTTGAGATACTATAACTAAATATGTAAATATTTATAAATAAATATCTTTATATCACATACAGTTCAAACCTAGACAAATAAATAGAAAATACAATTTCTTAAATTTGCTCTGATAGGGAATCCAACCCAAATCTATTAACGAAGCGTATACTCGTATCATAACACTAGTGAGTACTTATATACTACTAATACATAAAATTTCTAATACACAATTGTATTGAGTTCTTATCGATTTAAATTAATAAAGCTTTTAATATTTATTCCATGTACTGTCTGAATCATGACATAAATACAACATAAGATAGTAAAAAAATGGATTCCACTTTATACTCGATATCATTCTTCAATTACAGGCATCCGTAATTATTAATTCAAAACGATAAGTAGAAATGATACATCGAAATTCTATTGAAGTTAAAAAAAAACTGATTCAGTAAATGATTGAGCTTCCACAGCATTTAATTCTATATTGCAAGAAGTCTGTTGCGCTGTCTGTGAGATGTTGCGATGACTTTTTTGTGTCTAAATTACTTAGAAAATGCGCGCACGTCTTATACGTCGAATGCGCACGATGTCGCGCACTATCCGGCTTTTTGCGCGCCACACTGTCTAACGAGAAAAGATGAGAGATTAATAATTTGTTACGAATATTTGTAAGTAAACCTTGTGTCCTTTGTTTCAGTTTAATCTACAAACACTGGCATATTAAGCGGAACACAAAAAAGTCCATAATTTAAAAAATATGGTTTTATATCAAAACTTACTACACTTCTTTTGTTATTTAAAGTCTTATTTCTTTTAATTCAAATGAGATCACATTAAGAACAGATTTTGCGGTTAAAGGCTATTTGTGAAAAATGGTACATTTTTGGACTTTTTATGTAATAGTGATAAGCGTTTTACCTACCAATAAAAGGCATATTAATTTACTTACCTTATTCGAAGCTTATTAATTGAGATACGCCTCACATTTCCCGCCTATATACAGTATTTCTCTCTTTCCGTTTCCGGTATCTGTTTCTATTTTCTGTATCTTTCACCCCCACCATCTGGCAGTGTTGGCAGCCATGTTGGCACATGCCCAGCAGTGGGCACAGGCCTCCTCACTCCGAGGAGCGAGGGTTTTTAGAGCATAGACCCACCACGCTGCTCCACTGCGGATTGGCTGGTATAGTACACAAGTGCACTCTCTATTCCTTCACTCTCATAGTCCGATGTGACGGGAATCCGACACGACCGGAGAGAGATCAGGCGCAGGACCGACGGCTTAACGTGCTCTCCGAGGCACGGGGGTGGATCACACCGCCAACTTCCCAACTTCGGGCAAATATTGAGAAAATCTTAATAGAAAACTCAATATTGATTTTTGAATCGGCCCGACCCGGGACTCGAACCTAGGACCTCATATCTGTAGTCGAACCTGCTACCCACTAGACCAATGAGGCAGTATATTCTATCAGCAGAGTATATTCTATGCCTGCCGTCAATTTGATTTAAGAGAATCCTGCACTCATTTCTAAACAATACCTTACTCCATTGGTCCGCGTTCCAAAGTCGATGTTCCTGAGCAAATTTAACCTTTTTCTACGATGATTTACCTCGAGCCTTGGAGCCTTGGCGGGCACAAATGAACCCAAACCAGCTTCTTCGAACCTTCTTCGCATCGTAAGCTCACTTACGGTTATACCTCGCACTGTTTCTAATTCATGTCGGGCTTGGACGACCGTCATACGGGGGTTACTACCTACACGAAGCCGAATGAAACGATCATCCCTGCTCGAAGTGCGTCTTTTTCCGCCTTATCCTGCTCTTCTCATATAAGTACCGGTCTCCCTGAACCGTTGGATACTGCGATGAATCGTTGAAACTGGTCGACGAAGATCTCTGGATATCAGTCTGTAGATTTGACCATTTCTTTGCCATGGCAATCTCCGTTGGGGCTAAGTCAGGCATAATTCAGTCCTCAACTCCAAAAAGATACGCAATTGTGTGCTTGGAGTGTTGGAAAAACTACAATATCACTTTCTCTTTGAAACTAAACTATACCTACTTGTTAAACAATTTATCTTCGGCCCGTCGTTTAGAAATCAAATAAATTTTAAAGTAGTGCAGAAATAATTTTAATTTTAAAGAAATACTTTTTTCTTTACGATGAAAGTTAGAAGACATATTTAAATAGTTTTATATATTTATGTAAACCTTATATTTATGTAAGTATATTATTGTATAAAATATATATGTATGTATGTTTATGCTATAGCCCATCCTACATTTATTTACAGCTTTTTAAACCGAAAGTTTATCTGGAAGAAATCGCTATCTAGCGATAAGATCGCCTTTTGTACATTTGGTTTTATATTACTTGTAAGTTTCTCTTAACTAATGTGTGTATTTGCAATAAAGATTATAAGTAAAAAATACTTCAAATTTAAAGCAAAGCAATACCTTCTCTCTATTACATGATAACATGGATATTTATTAGTATATATGTCGGAGTGCAAGAGTCTATGGATTGCTAGTCCGTGTGTAATAGTCTGTGGAACGCTGGCGCCATCTTTGTATCGGCGTGGGGACAGAGTCAATAAGTGGCAGTCCGGCCCGTCTCTCGGCAGTTCTCGAGCGGCAGTCGGCCGGAGTGGTCGACTATTGAAACTGTCGCGTTCCTAGCTATTAGTGTTAATGAGTTTGTGTAAATTGATATCGGGAACATTAAGTGATTGAACATTATAAACCGAGTTAATTAATACAGTGTTTGATTGCACCAACAATACCCATGAACGCCCACAGAATAAGAAATTAAATAATGGATCTAATTAATAACGATGTCGGCGGAGAACCCTACGCCCCTGTGTTTTATGTTTCTCCGTTCTCTCTTAATCTCCGACATCAGAAGTGGGATCACTGTTGGTGCGAAATGATGAAAAGGGCGAAACATACGTTTGTGCTATGTGTATAAACGCGTGCTATGTNGTCATTATAAATCTCATTTTTCCTGTTAGCTAATTAAGTTTTATTGTTGTTAAATTTTGTATGTAGTTATGTTTAGTTACACGTACTTGTACCTCTACCGCATCTCTTTAAGTACTCTCCTATGTCAAAGGGCTACTGGAAGAGATCTCTTTTAAGAGATAAGCTGTCCTATGTACATCCATTATCATTATATATTGTTTTATCTGTTTTGGTACATAAATAACTAAATAAATAATAAATTGACAACCGACACTTTGATCCCAATTATAATATTTTTGGTAGTTTTAAAATAATAGTAATAGCATTTAAATTCAATCACAGATAGATACTCATTTTATTTTTAAATGTACAAGCAAGTGAACTGGCAAGATTTATAATTTGGTGTAATTTAAACCTTCTATGCCTTCATTTGGAGGATTATAAAATAACAAGTGCATAGAAAATAGTACTAACATACCAATGAAAGATATAAGTGGAATTTGAAACCATATAACCGATGTACTCCCAAACTAGATAGGTGAAAAAGGCAAGAATGTAAAGATATTTTCAGACCACTAAACTCACGCACTAATCAAGAGATCTTTAAAACTTTAAACAAGTAACTCGGCATTTTGATATTGTGGATTTCAGCAGTAACCAGCTGGTTATACATAAATAAATGCCGATTTGTAGTACTTTTTTACTGTCTATTCAAATGAGGTTCATTAGAGCTAAACAGAACTAGGTAACGGTCAATCAGGAATCTAGACATGTGATTGGAGATTGTAGATATATATAAGGATAGATCGGTCAAATGAAGGTGCTAACAGGAATATTATAACTGTGACACTGTATACAAAAGATGAATTGTTATCAAGAGAATGAGCCTCCTCATCCAAAGGAGAAATGGTTTATTGAAGAGCATATATCCAACTAGGCTACACATATTACAAAATCCAAAATTGCTACTTCAGACAGACAAATTAGAAAATACAATGTGCTCAATTTTAATTGCCAAGAAATGAAATCGGAATGTCTTCTAGACTAGCTAGAATTGACATCATTACGCCAACCCGATATAAAATATACACAAGACAAGGGATATATTATGAAATATACATAATGGACTTAAAAAATGTTTACAGAAGAAGATTTAATGACGGTTTGAAATATGTAGCCTTCCTTAAAAAAGAATATGCTGAGTTTCATTTAGACTACAACATCGACTTCGACGTCACCTATAACTTCGACATCATCATCGTCAACGACATCGACACCGACATCAATGTCAATATCGCCTTCGATTTCAATGCTGATGTGGATTTAGACTTCAGTTTTGATTAAGCTTTCTCTTTCATAAACATCCTTGCGTCATAAGTGCGAATTAATCCGAAATGCGTGATTGGATAGAAATTTCGTTTTGCTAATCTGTCTTTATAGATCTATGTTAGGAACCGTTTATTTTATTGAAGCACCCACTTATTGTTGATGACAGACACTTTTTATATCCATCCATGTTAGGCTCGGGTTGATCAACGGGCTATTGCCATATTTAACTCGGAAAGTTGTAACTCCTTTTGATACGTATTAATTAGCAACATTTCATTGGACTTTACTGTTATCTATCTTATAATATCTCTATGGCAATATTACAGCTTTAAATGCTAATTCTAGCCCGATATCTGGACTGTAAGTACAATTATTTTAATTGGCATTAGAGTGAATTACGCTCGTTGTATTTATTGTGTAATTTGTAAAGAATAATTTTAATTGCTTATTATAAAGGTAGGTAGGGTGTGCCAACGAGACATTATTCAATTTTTCTTTGTCGTAGAATCCCATGAGCTTGGTGGATGTTCAATGGAATATGTGGATTACGTGTGTAATTACTCTTAATTCACGGTAGTATTTGAGGATGTGGTACTTCCTTGCTCTCGAACCTACAAATTATGAGCAATAGTCAGTGACAGAGTACTACAGATTAAGTAAGTTCTAATACAGTTTTACTTATTTTAGGGCCTAGAACCAGATCGAACTGCCATGACACAAGATTATGAAAATTCAGTAGCAGAAAGTAGAGGTTTGTGTGACATATACTTGTGCACTCTAAGCACCTACGTTGATGGTTAAATGAGGGTAACCTTTTTAACTAGTGAGTTATGTAGAAACACTAATCCTGTTCTAATTGAACTTTGGCTATGACGGCCATTGTCATGCAGAGATTAGCCATTCGAGCTTTAGATATTATACTACTGTAGTGTATGCGCAAACACAAGCACACTCTCTTTCTGCATTCTCATAGTCCATTGGGAAATCAAATAAGACGTAATCTGAGCGAGTGAAGTGCAGGACCAATGGCTTAAGGTACTCTTTGAGGCATGGCTTTGTAATATTTAAAATTTTCCAACTTCGGAGACATACTGACATTTTTTTCAATATCAATTATGAAGTAGCCCGACTCGGGACTCAACCCCAAGATCTGTAATGAAACAAGCTGATCATTAGGCCAATGTGGTAGCTAAGAAGAGTAGCTAGAATGGATTTATGTAAATTTCCTGTTTTGTGTCATATAAATAATAAAAAGAAAAGCTGTTATTAGTATCTCATGGCTTTGAGATACTTACATACATACAAACATACATTGAACCTGACAATATATCCAAAATATATATTACAGAACAAAGTTATAGACCCCAGCGAGTTACCTGATTTGACCTTTTAATTACGCGCTTATTTCTCTACATATTTGTTTCCATTAATGGAATGAATTTAGTTTTTGGGAAAATTCTGGGAATTTTTACACACAATATCCATTATGAATTAGCCTGATCTAGGACTTTTACCCAGGACCTCATAATCTATAGCCGAACAAATAAATCTCCAGACCAATGAGGTTTGCGAAACTGAAGTTATAAACAAAATAAACCATTAGCAGTAATTAAACACTATCAGAAGGACCGTTGTTAAATGAAGAAAGCAATTATGGTTTTCCATTGAAGTTATCTGAAGCATTTACTAGAGTTATCGCGGGACTTCTTACATTAATTATGTTTATGGAGCGAGCGATTAAAATTGTAGAGTTGTCGTTAGCGCTTCTTAGCAACTCGTCACCGCATACTAGCCACCTCATTGTCTATTTATCACATACCACAGTTTTTATTATGATTTCCTGAAAAAACTAGGTAATTTATGGAACCCACAACAACGAGTCATGATGGCTTAATATTTATAACTTGACTACTCTTGCGCTCTTGAACAAATACTGATCTTTTGTTGTTAATAAGTTGGCGCTTGACTGTGACTTTAGTTGATGGTAAGGGTCGCTGGCTTCTGGGACAGTGTTCGCAATTTCGACAACAGTCTCGTCAGAATCGTTGGTCAGGCGTCCCCCGATAATGTTGTCGTCGTCGTCGTCGTCTAAATATAACTATTCCCATTGAATCACTCTTCCTATTATTGAAAACCGCATGTAAATTAGTTCAGTACTTTTAAATTTATCTTGAATAGAAGAACAGGGCCCGTGATTAATAAAAATGTGGAAGATGTGCTATTTAACAATTTTTCTACACTATATGCTGTACCATTACTTTGTTACCATTGCTTTAGCATAAATAGCAATAAAGTTAATTGTAAGAATGAAAGCGATCGAGCCATTAAAAACACATATGCAACCACAATTTTACGAGTCATAAATTTTTATACAGTAAAAAGATATGGGGACATTTTGTGAACCCGTTTCTTAACATTTTTATGATTTCGCATGCACTCCCGCGTCCATTACAGGAGTGATTTAATTAGCAATAAAATACTATAATGTTATTCCGCTAATGATTTCGGGAAAATAAAGTAATTTATATCGCAATATACCTAAAACACTTATTGCTGAATAGTTCGCGCGGAATGTTTAAGTGCTTTTTTGTGGGTAGTTAAAATTAATTCGCTTTCGGTTCGCTCTGATATTCTCCAATATTCAATATCCATAAAATCCATAATATCTTTAAATTGTAAGAACTCATACAGTTGTATTTTTATTAATTTGATAGCTGTTCCCGTCAGTGTTACTCACGTAGTTCGAGATCCATTTATGAGTTTGATTGGTGCATAATCTTGAAAATACAAGTATTCTGTGGGAACAAACATGGTGAACTATACTGAATCCGACTATTTAGGAGGATTTAATCAGTTAAGCCTAGAAGATATATTTCTTATTGTTGTGAAAGAAAGTATACAGCAGTTATGATCAATAATAGTAGATTTTCTCCTCAATAATATAAAAAAAACTAGTTGTACCCAGTGGTTATGATCCCGGGGAAATATCGGGAAATCCGGTTCGAGTATCTATCTGATTATCTTACAATAAACTCACTTTCTAAGAGTGAAGAAGCCTGTACCCAGCAGTGTGTTATTAAAAAGCTGTTATATACTTTTTTACATTGTTTTGTTGTATTACAGTGACACACCAATTCACATAAACTAACAAATTTTATTATCTCCACTATTTAATACACAACTTGCACTAAATTAATAATTACTTCAATATTTGAATTTATACAATTTAGCTTTAAAGGTAAAAGGTAAGTAGCAGCCCATTAACGTCCCACTGCTGGGCACAGGCCTCCTCACTCCTAGGAGAGAGGGTTTTTAGAGCATAGACCAACCATGCTGCACTCTCTATTCCTTCGCTCTCATACTCCCATTTGACAGGAATCCAACACGATCGGCGCAGGACCAATGGCTTTACGTGCTCTCCGAGGCACAGAGGTGGATCACACCGCCAACTTCCCAACTTTGGGCAAATATTGAGAAAACCTTAATAGAAAACTCAATAATGATTTTTGAATTGGCTCGACCCGGGACTCGAAACCCAGGAACTCATGTCTATAGTCGAACATGCTAACCACTAGACCAATGAGGCAGTCAATTTAGCATTACTTCTCTTAAAATAACTACTTACGAGACACAGCTTGAAAGACTATCTCATCCAATCAGCTCATCAAAAATTACCTCGTATTATATAGCATTTCGTAATATTACACAATGCTTTTGATATTTTTAAGTGTTTCAGAGTTATCCGTGTTGTCACCCAACTATCTATAGTCTAACATTTATATCTTATAAGGGACAAGCTGAACCCGCGACTTCGTTTGCTTTGAATGTTTTTTCATAGGTTTAAATGGTTAGCAATTTCATTAATTTGGGCAAATTGCTTTACAAATAAAAAACATCCGTATAAATACTTCAATGAATTTTTTGCTATGTATTACAGCAAAGATCTTATAGTCCTTTTTCAGGCTCTAGATTATCGCTGTATTTCTAATGAATTTCGTAAAATCCGTTCTTAGCTGACCTCTACTCGTCAAAAGGAATATTCTTACCAAATTTCAAGTCTCCACGCCTTATGTGATGAGTCAATAGTTAACACCCCCGCAACCCCCCTTGCGGGTGGAATTTCGTAAAATCCATTCTTTGCTGACCTCAACTTGTCAAAAGGAGTATTCCTACCAAATTTCGAGTCTACACGCCTTATGGTTCCAGAGATATCGTGATGAATCAATAGATACCTGGATATCTCTTTTATATATATAGATTAGGAACATTTTTCGACAAAAGCACACAGGAGGCGTGTCTTTTTCCGACACTACCAACGATTATCGTTATATTTTAGGTAATTTACATAAAACCTTAACAAATCATATATAGATAAACCTTCCTTATGAATATCTCTATCGATAAACGTAATACGCATTAAAATTCGTTAAATAGATTTTGAGTTAATCACGATCAAACAGACGCTTACTTTGTTTTATAATACACGTGTATAAGGATGAATATAAACATATTTTTATAAAAGAAGACAAGGAAAATGTGTATAGAAATTTAACGGAGCGAAATGCTACATTTCTTCGCGTAAAATGAAGTGAAATAGAGTTAAGTGGTCTAATGTATGTCCATACTAGCCAACATCTCGGGGCAATACTTTTAATGGAGTCTTTGAGTTTTTGCCTTTATTTATACGATACGACGTTCGCATAATAGATAAGGTACACTCTTAAAGACAAGCCGTTTCGTTATGTATATATTAATTGACTAAAAACATATTTTGCGTAATTACTACGACTTGATACTGTTTATAAATTAATGGAAATTGTCTCTCTTAATGTAAAAATAACAGCTTTCTTATATTTTAGTTTGTTTCTGTTTAAACTGGCTAATTTTCAAGACGGTTAGATCGGTAGTGATGGAGTTTTTATTGACAGGTGTAAGGTGTGTCTAAGATAATGAATACTTCTTTTTAATTATAAATATTATAGCGTCTTTTTTGATTTTTTAAGCTTTTCCAGTTGACGAGTTTATCAAAAATTTAACTAAATTTTTCAAGACTATCGCGTCTTTAATTCTCGACATCTCAAGAGGAATCCATAAAAAAATTGAGTGATGAAATTGATTCTTATAACAATTAAAGTTATTCATCCTAACATATTGTTGTTTTCGTAATTATAATGTTGTTTTGTAATAACGTATAATAAAGGTTTTGATTCTTTTTCAGTCGTCGGCTCGTCTCTGCTAATGGGGAGACTACTAGCCACATCCGAAACCTTTCAAAAGGCTAAACACAATAAGAAATTTCTAAGATTCACTTTATCGAGAATAGAACTCGGAACTAGCCAGGAATATTTCCACCATTACGTTAAAGAATATTTCCACCATTACGTACTATTAAACTTTGTAATCCTACATACATACATAGCATCGCGCCTCATGCCTATAGGGGTAGGCAGAGACCACGTCCTTCTACTTGCCACGATTTTTGCATATCTTCTTCGCTTCTTTCATTCTCACTAAAACTTTCATACAATTTCGTCGGTTTCAACAGTACTCTTGACCTGGCCCTTATTTGTAATGTCCTGGATTTGATCCAGGAACATTCGGCTTGGTCTTCCCCTTCTAACTTTCGCATTCACTCTTGACTCATAAATCATAAATCACCAAACCATCTCAGCACACCTTTCTCAATTTTAGTCCCTACAACTTTATTTTACACCACAAAGTTCTCTTATCACACTATTTCTTATTTTGTCACTCAGTTTCAATCCACTCATACTTCTCAACGCTCTCATCTCTACCGCGTGTATTCTACTTTTGCGCTTCTTCTGACATACCCAATTTTCATAAACATACATAAGTGTTGGCACCAACACTCAGGCCCTTTGAGACACCATCTGGCTATTCATAATGGCGTTCAGAGCACCATTTACCATATTCCCTGCGTTAACTTTCGTTTTATTTACAATCACTCTCAGTCCTTTCCTTTTCCACTCTCGTTTTACACTCTCTCCTTTGGCACTCTCGGTCCGGTGTAATATGCTGGCGCGAAGATTCGGTAAATGTAGCAAGGCCGTCAAGAAAACATTATTCACCGCGTATTGCCAGTGCTTTTATACCTGTCAACTTTGGACAAATTTTTTCAGAAAATCCTACACGGCAATACGCGTGCAGTATAACGACGCTTTTCGCATCTTGATGGGTTTGCCCAGATATTGCAGTGCGTCTGGCATGTTTGCTGAATCGGGAGTGCCCGATTTCTATGCTGTTATGAGGGCACGCATTGCCTCTTTTTGGGAGAGAATGAGGGCATCGCATAACAGCATTCTTAAAACGATTTGTGTGGGGATGCCTAGCCCTATATTCACATATTGGCTGTCTGTTCATCTGACGAGCAACAGAAAATGATGCCTAGGGACAACCCTCAGCTAGTATATAAGACGTCTTTATATTTACAGTATTTTCACATTTGTTTAATTGATAGTCGTTTGATTTTAATTTGATTTGATTTAATTTTATAATTTTTATTTTAAATTTAATTGTTTTTAACTTAATTTAGTTTAATTTCATTCATTTATTTTCTGTATTATTATATTCTATTTGTCACTAACATAGCTATAAGTTATTTGTATTTTAACAATTTGGGCCAAATGTTGCCTTGAATAAAAACTTATTATTATTATTTTCCAAGCTTATTTATTCATAATATTTACCATATCCTGTAGCTCATTAAGAGATAATGCAAGTATTACTTGATATATATATGTCGGAGTGCAAAAGTCTGTGGATCGCTGGTCCGTGTGTAATAGTATGTGGAACGCTGGCGCCATCTGTGTATCGGCGTGGGGGCAGAGTCAATAAGTGGCAGTCCGGCGCGTCTCGGGAGTTCTCGAGTGGCGGTTGGCCGGAGTGGTCGACTATTGAAACTGTCGCGTTCCTAGCTATTATTGTAAATGAGTTTGTGTTAATTGATACCGGGAACATTAAGTGATTGAGCATTATTATTCGAGTTAATTAATAAAGTGTTTGATTGCACCAACATTACCCACGAACGCCCACAGCATAAGAAATTAAATAATGGATCCAATTAATAACGATGTCGATGGAGAACCATACGCCCCTGTGCTTTATGCTTCTCCGTTCTCTCTTATTCTCCGACATATATATATATGTTTCGTTTATTAAGAGAGAACACTAAGACGTTTTGTTGGTGATTACTAGTGAAATATTAATATGTTTTAAACTGTTACACGTGGCGTGTTAACTGTTGTAATTTGTTAATATTCCACAGTACGGACGCGGTGCCGGCGTAGGGTGCCCGTCACAAGTGAGTTAATTAACTGGGAGCATGTAAGGCGACGCTCACGGCCACTCTAATTGCGCGATTATTCCTCTGCGACGCCTAACTGCTAGTGAAATTTAATTAAAGTTTGTTGTTCAAATAGATTTAATTAAAGTAATGTTGTAGCGACCGGCGCGCCGACGCTACGCGGCTCAATCCGCGTGAGTGCTGCGCAACTTTTCTAATTCATTACTTCTGAAAGCGTTCCCGTGACGTGGAGCACTCTTTAATCATTTGTATTGTATTGCTGAAGTCACTTTACCAACAAACAGGGAGCAAGCTTTCATATATATAAAACCACGCAGTTGGAATTAGCATGTAAAATTGTTTTTACATGGTAATGCGTTGGTGTACACAGAGTAATTATACGTTACATGACCTAAGAGTGTTATAAAGTAATGTTGTATTTAGAAATTAATGCTCTCGCTACATAGTATAATTAGCGTCGGTGTGCACAGAGTAGTTATGCGACAATGTTATACAGTAGCGATACCTGGTATGAATTCGTATTTATGCAGATAATTGTTTATAGAAATTTATGCAAACGCCACAATTAAGATGTTTTGTTTCAAAATTCATTGATTTATTATTCATAATTCCTAAATTTTCTAATTCATTATTTTTCAGAGCGTTCCCATAACGTGTTGTATTGCTAAAGTCACTTTACCAACAAATAGGAGTAAGCTTTCATATTTATAAAACCACACAGTTGGAATTAGCATGTAAAATTGTTTTTACATGCTAATGTTAACGGCTAGCGTAAATCCCGTGTATATAGTAGTTATGACGTATATTAATGATATCAACACATATATGTAAATTGTTAAAATAGTTTAGTTAGTATCGGTGGACACAGAGTAATTATACGTTACGTGACGTAAGAGTATTGTAGAGTAATGTTATATTTAAAAATAAATGCTATCGCCACATTTATATAAATTGTTAACATAGTTTGATTAGCTTTGGTGTGCACAGAGTAGCGACATTTTACAGAGTAGTGAGAACCAATATGGATTTGTATTTACGCAGATAAAGGTAAGTTGCAGCCCCTTAACGTCCCACTGCTGGGCACAGGCCTCCTCACTCAAATGAGAGAGGGATTTTAGAGCATAGACCTACCACGCTGCTTTACTGCAAATTGGCAGGCATAGTACACAAGCGCACTCTATTCCTTCACTCTCATAGTCCGCTGTGACGGGAATCCGACACGACCGAAGAGAGATCAGGCGCAGGACGGACGGCTTAACGTGCTCTCCGAGGCACGGGGGTGGATCACACCGCCAACTTCCTAACTTCGGGCAAATATTGAGAAAATCTTAATAGAAAACTCAATGTCGATTTTTGAATTGGTCGACCTGGGACTCGAACCCAGGACCTCATGTCTGCAGTCAAACATGCTAACCACTAGACCAATGAGGCAGTCAGTATATGCAGATAATAGCATATGAATGGAATTGATTGTAAAGAGTGTTTGACAGTTCTTATAAAATTCCATAATTACTAATGCTATTTAAAGTAAATGTGGGTGTACACAGATTAGTTATACGTTACAAACACAGCGCAAAAACTTACAGAGTAATGATAGCTGATATGAATTTATATTCATGCTGATAATTGCATATTAAGAAAATTATTTTAAACGCCATTATTAAGTTATTTTATTATATATTTGATTAATTAAGTTAAGTTAAGTTTTCTAATTTAATGCTTGTGAAAGCGTTCCCGTAACGTGGAGCACTCTTTAATAATTGTATTGTATTGTTTAAATCACTTTACCAACAAATAGGGAGTTAGCTTTCATATATATATATAAAACTACGCAGTTGGAATTAGCATGTAAAAACTATTTTTACATGCTAATGCTAACATTTATGCTGGTGTACACAGACTAATTGTACGTTACATATCGTTATAGTGTGACAGAGTAATGTTGCGTTTAGAAATAAATGCCATCACCACATTTATGTAAATTGTTAACACAACAGCACAACGGCTTACAGAGTAATGATAGCGGATAGGAATTCCTATTTTTACAAATAATTGCATTGAAGCAATGCAAACGCTACAATTACGATATTCAGTGTCAAACTAAATTAATTTACGTTTATCATTCATAAACTTTAAGTTTTCTAATTCATTACTTCTGAATTCGTGACGATTGCAATAAAAGTTTACAAAAATAACACAGATTCTTAATGTAAAAATTAGCAACTGTGTGCACAGAGTAGTTACGCGTTAGACTGCACAATAATCTCACAGAGTAGTGATATACGATACGTAGTGTTATCTATGCACATAATTGTGTGTGGAAATTAATGCAATTGGTACAATTGTAAAATTTCAATTAATTATTTTATTTATTAAATCGTGAGTAATGGACATAATTAATTTGTGTGGCTTGAGTAAATTAATAAATTAACGTTCAAGAATCAGTTGTATTGTATTGCTAAATTCACTTTATTAGGAACTAGGGAGTAAATATTAATAAATATATAAAACCCACACAGAATTAACATTAAATGGGTTGTGATTGTTTGGGAACTACCCCATGAGAGTTGATGAAGTTCCGCATTCGTTTTACCATATTTAACATAGTTTATAACGATCATATAGATTGCAATAAAAGTTAAAACAAAAATAACAGAGATTCTTATTGTTAAATAAGCAACGGTATGCATAGAGTACTTATGCGTTAGACAGCACTACAAATTTACAGAGTAGTGAATCTTTATATGAAATATTATCTATGCAGATAATTACGTTTTGCTCAACAACACAACTTTATATATTAATTACATAATTAATTATGTCGTGTACTAATTCGTCTGATATGTTTTATAATTCATTTATAATCTTCAATTATTTAGTATTAAATTCTCTGCATTAAAAATTAAGGAGTGAATATAAATATATATAAGAGCACACAGACAACATAAAAAATACAGACGAATTGATAACCTCCTCCTTTTTTTGAAATCGGTTAAAAATAGATTTCGATTGTTTAGAAACTAACTCGTAAGAGTTAATGAAATTTGGGACTCGTATAAACTATGTTAAATATAGTTACACTGAAATAAAAGTTAGCAAAAACAAAAATTCATTATGTAAATATAGCAACATTACGTACAGAGTACTTACGTATTAGATATCATAGTATACTCACAGAGTAGTAACACGATACGAAGTATTGTCTATGCAGATAATTGCGTGTGGAAATTAATGCAATCGGCATAATCGTAAAATTTCGATTAATTACTTCATGTATTAATTCATGAGTAATAGACATAATTAATTCTTGTGGCTTGAGTAATTTAATTAATTACTTCTGAAAACGTATTCCTGTAAAAAGCGTTCAAGAATCATTAGAATTATATTTTTAAATTCACTTAATTTAGAACGACGATATTCCGCGCTCGTTTTTTCTATATATATCATAGTTTATAACAATGAGTGCAAGTATTGGTATGGTGCCAACACTTATGTATGGTAGTGAAACTTTGGTATGGCAGAAGAATCACATAAGTAAAATAAATGCGGTAGAGATGAGAGCGTTGAGAAGTATGTGTGGATTAAAACTGAGTGACAGAGTAAGAAATAGTGTGATGAGAGAACGTTGTGGTTTAAAAGAAGATATAGTGACTAAAATTGAGAAAGATGTGCTTAGATTGTTTGGGCATGAAGAGAGAATGAATGGAGGGAGACTGACAAAAGGATTTATGAGTTAAGAGTGAATGCGAAAGTTGAAAGGGGAAGACCAAGGCGAACGTTCCTGGATCAAGTCCAGGACATTTTAATTATCGGCCAAGTCAAGACTACTTTAAACCGATGAACTTGTATGAAAGGTTTAATGGAAATGAAAGAAGCGAAGGAGATATGCAAGGATTGTGGCAAGTGGAATGATGTCTCTGCCCACCCCTGTGGGAATGAGGCGTGATGCTATGTATGTATGTATATAGAATGCAATAAAAGTTTACAAAAATACCAAAGATTTCTTATGTAAAATTAGCAACTGCTTGCACAGAGTGACGCGTTAGCACAGAACAATTTAGTCAAAATAAAAAATCTAATTTTGGGGTGGATCACCCTTAACATTTAAAGGTTTAAAAAATATATATAGTTTATTATACTTACTGAATATGCATATAAAAATTTATAAGAATCGGTCAAGCCGTTTCTGAGGAATATAGGAACCAACATTGTTTCATGAGAATTTTATATATTAGATATGAAAGGAAGTATAATTTTTCTTTCTCATTTTAAACTTTTCTTTATGTATATGTATACTATATGAACCGCGACTTCGTCTGCGTGGTATATTTTTTTGGTAGCATCTTCTTTAATTTAACAATGTGAAAATTTAATTAACACCCTCGAAACCCCACTTGCAGGTGGAATTTCGCAAAATCCGTTCTTAGCTTACCTCTACTCGAAAAAAGGAATATTCCTACCAAATTTCAAGTCTCTACACCTTATGATTCCAGAGATATCGTGGTAAATCAAGAGGTACCTGGATATCTCTTGTACATATGTAGAAAGATTAAATCACATATTACACTGTAAAATTAACAAGTAACTTCTGACAGCTTCGTTGCAGTGATGCGAAGACTCGCTTTGCTAACAGAGATCCTGGGTTCTTTCTCCGTAATTAAGAGCGTTAAGAGATACTTTTATCGTAATTAAGAGTAGCCTATATCCTCAGACTTATCTGTATACCAAATTACACTAAAATTGGTTCTGTAGTTTTTGCAAACGAAGCATTTCCACCAATATATCAACGCCAAATACATTTTAATAAATATTTCGAGCAATATATCGTTTATATAATTGCGTTAGTTGAATCATTTATTCATCAATAGTAAATTACACGATATTTCTCCATTAGCGAGACAGTCGCACCGTTGAAAATTATATCGGAATGGACTCTCGAATACAAATGTCCCGTTAAAAGCTACATTAAGATAAAAGCTATATGCCATAAATCTTATTAATTATTAATAGGATTGTCAATTAAGGAGGTTTTAAGGTTTGAAACCTTTTGAAAATAGGAAATCTATCTAAAAATAACAATCGCAGCGACAATCCGGGGCGACTGTAAGCGCGGAACGATGTTCGCGTCAATTAGGACTAATGGAAAACTTAAATTATGATAAAAGCTAAACGTACGATGGATGCCGCGTGTCCATATTTGTATTACCTCGCCTTAGACAATATTGAGACGTCCAGTCTTCTTTGGTATCGTCTCTTTTTTAATATATTTATTAATCTATTACTATATAAAAACACTAAATATTTTTTGTTATTGGGTAAAAGGCTCTTCTAAGCCTTTCCCTGGTTTATGTCTTTTTCTTTTCTTCTCTCTTCAGTCTTCTCAATTTCATCAGGCTGCCTTTCATTACCTGGTTTTGTCTTCTTTAAAGGAACAGTTAATCCTATATTTTTCATTATCTGGTTTCCTTTACTTCATAGAAACAACTCATGCTACTTTTCATTATCCGGCCTTATTTATTGCATAGAAACAACTCATGCTGCCTTCCTGGTTTTCTTTATTTCATAAATAAATAAATTTATTTATTTTTTTTTTTTATCTGGTTGTTTACTTTATAGGGTCAGCTTTTACTGCCTTTCATTACCTGGTTTCTTTACTTAATAGGAACAGCTTTTGCTACCTTTTTCTTTACTTTAGAAGAACATCTTATGCTATCTTTCATTACCTGGTTTTATTTATTTCATAGAAACAACTCATGCTGCCTTTGATTACTTGGTTATCTTTGCTTCATCGGAGCAGCTCATGCTTCCTTTCATTAACCGGTTTTCTTTACTTCATAGGAACAGAGCAGAGCTAAGCATCTCACTATGAGAGTGAAGGAATAGAGAGTGTCCTTTTTTGCATATACAATTGTGTGTTATAAAATCTCCTGCGCAGATAACTAATGTCTGAATAAGATTGACCGATGTAGCCGAAATTTTAGCGGCCGGAAAATAAAACAAGAGAATATACAATTCAAAACAATGCAACAGAGTTAACTGGTGAAACATTCCGATACATTCGGTGCTTTCAGCATGATTATTTGTGCGAAGCTAATTTGATAGTCACACGGTATCAACCATTCAGATATATTCGTATTTTTATTTATTGCGATTCACAAACATCTCACCGCTTATACATCAAATAAAGATTTATTGTGCATACTTCCACAGCTTTATTGGCATTGTTCTCATTCAATTGTTCATTGTTGTGAATTGAACAATTAAAATTGAACGCTGCCAATGAACTATTAGCTCGTTAAGGATTTTTAACCCGTCATTATTATTCGACTATTCAACTGCAGCTATTAGCAGATAATTAATATTTATACCTTTCATATCAATTCTTACTTTGTTTACATCAACCTTTTTGTTATTATATAATCTACGAGATTTATTTTCGTCAACATAAAAGTTTTATTTCACTTAGTTTTTAATTACTTCCTTTAAGGTTATTAGATACACTTACATTTATAATCTAATCGATACACAAATTTTACTTTACAATGCATATATATCTAATACATTTTTATTTCGTAACATCATTTACATTAATATTAATTAAATTTAAAAATACTCAGGTATTGAAAAATCCTTGATTTCAAGGAGGTAATGAAAGATGTTTTTAAATCGTTCCAGTAATTGTTAGCTTTAAGTGTAGCCACTTTTATTAGTTTCTTATATAAAAAAGTAGTTATAGTGGCATAACTACAGTAGATGGGCATATGGTACCGTGGACTTTTTTGTAGATATTAATACGTTCTATAATATTGTCGAATATTTTATTGATCTATCGTCAATAGTTTTCCCACCGATGACAGATTTTTTGTGACCAATTTTTTCACACATTGGGTTACATTAATGCATTTATGTTAGAGATCCCTGTTTTTTTTTTTTGAGAAAGTAATATAGCCTATATCACTCAGTGAAAATACAGCTTTGTAATGATAAAAAAAAATTTGAAATCGTTCCAATAGTTTTTGTTTGAAATCGCAACAAACATCCATACTTAAAAATATACAAAATCACAAATGTTTTCACTTTATAATATTAGTCTAGATAAAGACACAAAAAATTGGCGTACAATATTAAATTAACTGCTTTAGGTTAAATCACAACTATTTACATCTCTCTTTGTCTGTTTATTTATCTCTGAAATGGCTAAAATAAATTTTAATGAAATTTTCTCTGCCAAATAGCTGATATTATAAGGAGTAACTTGGACTTCTTTTATTTAAGAAACAAAAGCATCCGGTAAAAGTTAAGATCTAATATATGTATGTAGTTTAAACTTCGTTTCGCTTAAAATAACTTTGAGACAGACATAAATCCATAATAATAAAAATTAAAGAACCTTGCGACAATTAAACTTGTTTGTTTAGTTGTATGTCTCATGTAATGTTAATTTCAGTGACTACTGGTTCGAAATAATAAATTATTTTCATTTTTGATAGTGTATTTATATAAAAAGGCTATATACTATATAATATCATGTTATGGCCAACATGAGAAGAGCATTAATGAAAAATGTTGCAAAAATAGAGAAAATTTATTCCTTCTTAAACTTTACGTCACGCTACGTAAACGATTAAAGTTACGCTAAAATCATGTATTACAGAATTTTTCTCTATTAAAAGTTCTACAAAAAATTGTTATAAAGTATAAGTCTAGATTTTAAGGTTTACTAGCTATAACTTGTTTATTCTAATCAAATTCGTTCGATCTCTTATGTAAAGTAGATGTAATTGTTCGGGTTAAGTTACCAAATAATACTGTTATAGACAAAGTCGTGTGAAACATGTATTACATAACAATTAGGGCTTTTTAAATTTGCTATAATATCAAGTAAAAATCGTTTTTGTAACACAATGTCCGAAACGATCGCGTTTTAGTGGGCGTGAGACAATAAAGGAAAAGTGGATTCGTTGTCTGCCAGTCAATTTCCTTGATGAATTCACAATTACGGATATTGAAAATGCTGACGCCAACCTGTTCTGGGTTTTTCAAACTACCCGTCCATTGCTGTGATTGCTTTATGCTTTTTTAAAGTCATAATTACAATCCAATGCCACATTACAATGAAACACTCAAAAAATTACGCGACATAGTTTCAATAACTTTTTAAATTCGTGATTTTTTTAGTATTTCATGAAAATATAAATGATACATTTGATTTTATGGATGTGAGCTATATTAACAGTATTTTGTAAAAACAAGTAACGGATTTTCTTGGAATGCTTTTATATATTTTTATCCAAAGATATTTCCGTCATGAAGTATAAATCGCTATTAAACTAATGAAAGAATTAAATTCTAACACAAATTTCTTGAAATTTCTGAAGCATTAGTTATTCCTTACTAAGTATATTGTCACATTTAATTATTATATTTTACATATATTATACTGGCTGCTCAAATCCGTCTCCTAAGAGAGACAATAGGGACCGAATTTGGTTAGCATAAAAAACGTTATAGTGAGCCAACCTCAAAAGATAGATATATGCTGTCTTGGACTTTCTTTTGGGTCTTTTAAAAGGCAACAATTTTGTCATACATGATTTTTGCAATACTTTAACCGCTTACGCAGCGCACACAGCGGCAGCGCTCAAAAGGAAAAAACTCAAGATTTTTAAACACACTTCGCTGATGTACCAGCCAAAGTAATCAGTTTTGAGTAATGATATATAGCTTATAACCTTTCTCGATAAATGGGCTATCTAACACTGAAAATATTTTTCAAATCGGACCAGTATTTCTTGGCATTAGCGCGTTCAAGCAAACAAACTCTTATGCTTTATATAGGTTATGTAGGTCTTATCTCTATAAGATATTTCAACAAAATTGACTGAGAATTTTAGACTCTAAAACGTAACAAACAGACATCGTTACTTTCACGTTTATAATAGTAGTATAGAATCTAAATTTTAATTAAACTAAAGCAACGCTCCGTTGAATCGAAGTCAATTAACTTGTGACTATAACTTCGGAATGAACTAATGAGATGCATGTGGTGTGTACTCGTTAAGCTTGTGTTATTTTAATCCACATTTAACATTAAACTACTTGCTTACAAAATTTTTAACTCGTAATAAAATGATTTGTATTTGCAATAAAAATATTTAACGTGTTTCTTTTATTACAATGTGTTAATTGAATTCATTTATATTTAAACTGAATCTGCATATACTTAAAAGTATGGCGGCATCGGTTCAATGGTTATGTAATATTGCCTGACTCTGGTTTCTTAATCTCTGATGCTTTCTAAGATATCCATTTTAATGAAATACTATAAAGGGCAGTTTTTATCTACATTAAATATACAAACTTTGTAATGTATTTAATTCGACAAGGAATTATATGGTATTGTGTAAAATAGCTTCGTAAATAACATATATTTTTTTGTAATATGTAAAAGATTAAAATGGTTACTGGGGGTTATCCTTTAGAGATAACTATATATAATTGTGAACCTTATTAACAATCTTTTTAAGATATACAATTCCTTACTACATATATTTAATATATCTCGTAAAGTTTAGTCAGGGTTTGCAATTTAAGCGCACAAATATGTTCGTTAGGACATCATAATACAAATCTTTCCATTTCTCGACTTTTCTATGCTATAATATGTATGTATTATACATATAAACCTTCCTCTTCAATAACTCTATTTATAGCTGAAAACTGCATTAAAATCCTTTCAATAGTTTAAAAGATAACAGATAGCTTCTGATTTCAAAGATATTACATTAAAACAGTAAAAGGTGTCTGAGTTTGCCAGTGTATATATCTATAAAAATAAATATAATTAGAATGTCTGTTTGTAATTTTAAATCAACGGTTTTTCATTTAATACATGTGCATTTAAATATAATACTGGTATTTCATTGGTCAATGATTTTTATTGGTCTGTTTTCTCCACTAGTATCGGAAACTGCTGGACCGATTTTGAAGGGATTATCACTGGCATATAGATGTCAGAAGGAGTAAATTAATAAATAAGTTAAGAATTACGTGGGTCACACGGCGGGGATCTGAAAAATAAACACATTGTGTAGGAAAAATTATTGAAACCTTCATCTTCTGAATTTGGACGTCCTTGCAAGTTTACGCATCTTGCTCGAGTAAATTGCTCTGTTCCGTCGGAGGAGTCATAAAGAAAATTGCTATACAGTTGATAAATAAATAATTTATCTGAAAGCCCGCGCCAGTCACCGAAACATGCCCGGGGTACTGCGTCTACTTCCACCTTATATTACTTTCCTTTTGTACAATTTTGCAGGGCCGTTCGCACGTTCCCTTCCTTTTATGGGCAATAAGTGGAACGCAATTATATTTATGGAGGAGAAATGGTTACGAAAACTAATTTCACCGAGTATTATACCGTGTAGGTAATGTACATTTAATCTAATGAGCTCGCGTCTATGATGGTTTCATTGCATACAATGGAAGCCATTAAAGCCAAGACACCCAGTTTGGTTGTTAAGAAACCTTTGTGATTATTGTAAATAAAGATTTATTCTCTCAAAGCACCACTAAAAAGGCACTTCCATAAGAAGTATGTCGTCGTTTGAATGGTATGCCATTTTTGTATGTTAATATAATTATTTTTAACTATGCTTTTTGTTGTTTTTCTTGCCCTTATCCTACTAGGTGGGGTCGCCACAGCGTGTTTCCTTTCGCCACTTCAGTCTATCCACTATCGTTTCTACATTCACATCCCTTACACACATACCCTCTTTCACACGGTTCATCCACACTTTTTTTGGTCCCCTCCCGGCCCTACCGCTAACCATCATATTTAGGACCCTCTTGCATACATGACTATCCTCCCTTCTCGGTCACTGGTGCCTTTTTCACACTTCCTCTAATATACTCATTCTTAATCTTGTCGACTACGATTTAGGTTACGATCGCTTTATAAATTTCCCCTTTAGTTTAAGGGGCTTTTTGGTATCGCAAATTGTTCCCGAGACCTGCCTCCACTTCATCCAACCTGCATTTATCCTGCTAGTAACATCTCGGTCTATGCCGCCGTCGTTTTGGAAGATAGTGTCGAGGTAACGGAAATCGGAGCAGACTCGAAGAGAAACACCATCTAAGACAATCGAAGAAAAACTGGATGGATCCCCGAAATCACAGAACAGATGTTCTTATAAAAATGTCTTCTTCTTCTTTTAAAGGCTTTCAGGTTTGACAATTGAGCACACGTTACTTCGCCTGTGACACGTAAATTGGAGAAGGCACGAAGGAGGTTGTACGGTTTATGAGATCATTAAACAGAATTTCGATTATCTACAAATAGTTGATATCTTATCTATATACATAAGAGATATCCAGGTATCTATTGATTCATCACGATATCTCTGGAACTATAAGGCCTTGAAATTTGGTAGGAATATTCCTTTTGCTGAGTAGATGAATTTTGCGAAATTCATCTGGTAATGACTAAAACAAAAACAATCTTCACATTTTCTTACATAATGGATTCTATCAAAGTAAATTTTAGGAAACCACGCTCAAAAGTCAGTTTGTAAAACAATTTGCCTAAATTAATGAAAATGCTACCTAAAAAACATTCCACGCAGACGAAGTCGCGGGTTCAGCTAGTTATTAATAACCACCACCGCGAAATGTATGAAAATAAAGTATTAGGGACAACACAAAGAAAGTAAACAAATAACGCAAACTTTATTTTAAACTAATATGATATTGTAATGATGATGATAACAAAAAAAAAACAGAATACCCGACTGAGTTTGTTGTGGGCTCTTCTCGGATCAGGGCACGAAGGAACCCTCGTAACTTTAGATTTTAAGTCGCTCTGGAGTATCATCATCAGACGTACATTAGAATTAGAGTGTGAAAAAAAAAAGAAAAAACAAATATTTGACGATTCAAAAGTGCTGTAATATGCCTACTTGAATAAAGATATTTTGATTTGATTTGATTTGATTTACACAGATATGTTACAACTTACATTTAAGGAAATATATTAAAGCAATAAATAAAACATTATATATACTACCACATATTTGACACACACTATTTTGTACATTGTTAAAGTCTGTGGTCAAATTGAGAACAGATTAATATTGTTTGTCAGACATTTAGCAATAGATGAAAAAGTTTTTATATAAAACATCAATAACAGACAAGTTTTGTATCATTAATTAATTATTTTATCACTTGATTTTTTTATTCAATAGAAAAAAAACGATATTCTTTAATTTGAAACACTTTTTGGGTCGTTTTATTCAAATTAAAACTGTAGCCTTTGTGATTTCTATCATAATAGATGTATAGTTTTTGACAGTAGAGTCTTAATAATATTCAAACTTATAACTTTAAGTAATTATAGTCCAATTTCGATCGATAGTATTTGATTAAAATATAGTATCATCTTTGCATATTTTACAATTATCTCTATTTTTAAGAAATAATGACAACCTGTTTTTTCGGACAAACTCAGATCGTTACATACATACATACATAGCATCACGCCTCATTCCCTTCATGGTATGCAGAGACCACGTCCTTCCACTTGCCACGATCCTTGTATATCTCCCTCGTTTCTTTCATTCCCATTAAACCTTAAATACAAGTTCGTTGGTTTAGAGTACTCTTGACCTGGCCCTTATTTAAAATGTCCTGGATTTCCCCTTCCAATTTTCGCATTCAATCTTGACTCTTAAATCCTTTTTGTCAGTCTCCTTTCATTCATTCTCTCTTCGTGCCCAAACCATCTAAGCATACCTTTCTCAATTTTAGTCACTGCATCTTCTTTTATACCTCAACGTTTCTTATCACACTATTTCTTACTTTGTCACTCAGTTTCAATCCGCTCATACTTCTCTACGCTCTCATCTCTACGGCATTTATTTTACTTATGTGATTCTTCTGCCATACCCAACTTTCACTACCATACATAAGTGTTGGTACCAATATTCCTGCATGCACAGACAGTCCGGCCCTTTGAGACATCATCTGGCTATTTACAAAGGCATGCAGAGCACCATTTAACATATTCCCTGCATTCACTCTCATTTCTATATCACTTTCATATGTTCCATCTTTTGTAAATTTAGACCTAAATATACAAACTCTTTCACCTCTTCCACTTGTTCCCCATCTTTCAAAATATTGCCATTCATCATAGAATTATCTCTTTAAAAAAGCAAAACTTTCGTTTTGTTTACTTTCACTTTCTTTCCTTTCCTTTTCAAAGCTTCGTTCATAATATTTACCATCTCCTATAGCTCATTAGCGGATAACGCAAGTATTACTTGATCATCAGCGTAGATTAAACAATTGATGAGTAATTCATTCATTCTTAACCCATACATACTTTCTTTTAAATCTGTCAAATATCCATGAATAAGTTGAACAGCCAACACAACACATCCTTGTCGAACCCCTCTTTCGACAGGAAACCTCACCGTGTATGCCCCGGTTATTCTGACACAAGCGCTAGAACCCTCATAGAGATGCTTCAATGCTTGAATCAGATTACCGCTTACCCCAAACGTAGATAACGTTGACAACAGCTCATTCCTCACCACTCGATCATAGGCCTTTTCTAGATCGTTGTAGAGATAAATTTCTGATTCCAAGTCATAAAACCATATTTTTAAATAAGAGCATCTATGTTATGGCTAAGTAAAGTAAGTAATAAGTCACGTCAGAACATTCGAAAATTAATATATTTCAAAATTTGCATGACTTTTTCGTTAATTTGACTTTTTCATTTTATAATATGAAAGATTTTTATTCAAATTATGTTTTATATAGAAGTTCTATATATTGTGAACATTATTTTCATTATAATTTTAAGTTGTATGTACAAATTCATATGCTATTCAGTTTTGTATAATTCTACTTTGTAAATTTATTTTAATATGTATAGTTTTATTACATTGTATTGTATTGCACGCCACATTAGGCATTGAACTGCAATAAAGAATTTTGAATTTTGAAGAAATGCTTTCATAATTTTGTCAAAAGCACTTTTAATGCGGCATATTAATTAATTTTGCGTTAAAACAATTAACACGAGCACAGTGTTCTAGTCTATTGTTAAAGTTGGTGAAATGATGTACCGCTGCTAATTGGAGGAGTTAGATATACAGTTTCTGGAGCGATGGGGCCTAATTAGTGTGCACAGCGGCCTGTCATTACGCCACGCTTTAATTACCCGCACGAACAATCTCCTATTGGTACAATTTGATACACAGCTGCTTCGCCCCTTGAATCACCAAGTTTTGAATACTTTACTTACTTTAAAAATTCTAATTAAACTCGGAGCTGATGCTTAAATGTAGTAAAAAAAACTTCTTTGGATTATATTGTACGCCCCTACGTATAAACTAAGCATGGAATAACTAACATATCCGTTATTTGTTACTTTACTGATAAAATAACAGGCAACGAAAATAACTCATATACAAAAGACAGTTATTACGTTACTGTCAGTAATTTACAATGGAGTGAGCGACTGTTATTATAACAAATATGCACAAAATTCTGTCACCGCTTATCTAGCGCGCACTCATAACAATACATATTAAAAATGAGACTTCTCCCATTTATCAAAATCACAATATAAAAAGTACTAATTATAAAAAGACCTTGTGATATCTCATAGATTTAAAAAAAAGGAAAGTATTTCATTAGGGGTATCAATACAATCATGTATACACAAACATGCTTACAGATACATAAACGCGCGCACTGTCTCTCTTACACATATACACCCACACACCCACACACACGCACACATACACACACACACAAAACTTCATTGCATTATTATCTATTAAGTTGGTTTTACTCTGTTAATTTTTATTTATGTAAATAGCCCTAATCTATTATAGTCTTATTGTAAGCGTAAAATGAAATGTAAAAAAATAAAATAAAATTTACGCTGTTTCATTACAAATAAAGAATAAAATAAAAAAACTTCGAGTAGTAAAGAAGCAATGTGTTAGAAATAGCCAATAACTCAAGAAAGATTATATTCGTCAGAGATGGCCATAGTTATTTGATGTATAACATTAGAATTGAATAACGTGATAATTAATAAGCTATAACGTATTTTATTTGTAGTTTGGTTGTGTACTACATTAAGGAATTACACGTAAGAATAGACATAACGTACGGTCATTACATGTTTATTAAAACCAATGTATTTATTAACATTTCAATATGTAGTCTACGGATAAAATAACTCCTCAGTAACAAATACTTTGATAATATAACAGTTATTTGATCTAAAATAGTATCACGAGTTACTGTTATTGAAAAATAGCAATAACTCCCACGCTTAGTATAAACAGTGATCTTCCATTTGTTTTTTAATCATATAACTATTAAAACGTGATATTTAAAAAATATATGAAACGGAACTGCCTTTTTTTCTAGTTTCTCTATCTTATAACGCTTTTGTCACGCATTCACCTGCTTATTCCTTAAGTCAAGCGTGCTTTAAGAAGTTTTACTTCGAAAAAGAACCATATATCATTTGTAAAAAGCAACATTAGGTTAGGGAGGGCTTCAATGTAAGAATCATGGGTTAATAACCCACGTTATATAAAAACATAACTCATAACTCCTTGTCACGCTTTTACCAGTTTACTCCCCAAGTCAAACGACGAAAGTCTCACTAACGAGCTTAATATAATAACGTGATGACTTAGTCTCATTCAATACCCGCGAAGTTGTAACTAAAGAAGATTTTTAAAAGTGTGTTTCTTGGAACGCCTGACAGAAGTGATAACTTAAACCAATCTAAGTTGAACTATTTTATATTGAAATTGTATAACTTGAAGAAAGCTTAGGTTATAATCAAAATTTTATAACGATGTAAGAAAACGGTATTTATTAACATTATCTTTTGTTTTAGTTTATATGCTCATTGTGAATGGTATATGTCTATCGCACACTAAGCAGTGAGTAGACATATGGGGAAGCGACTGTCGGAAATACGGCTAGCGCTGTTTGCGCTGGATTAGAATGAGAGAGGAGGAGCTTGCCTACTGCTGCTGTATGCGTGAGAGAATGGGAAACCAGATACGAGTAGACTGGCGCTTTATCGTGTTGCGTAACGTCGCGGTTTAAGCAAGTAGCAGCCGTTCAACGTCCCCCTGCTGGGCACAGACCTTCACTCGAGTGAGGGGTTTGAGAGTGCTTCACTGCCGATTGGCAGGCATAGTACACTCTCTATTCCTTCACTCATAGTCCGATGTGATGGAAATCCGATACGACCGGAGAGAGATCAGGCGCAAGACCCACTTCTCAACTTCGGGAAAATCTTGAGAAAATCTTAATAGAAAACTCAATATTGATTTGTGAATTGGCCCAACCCGGGATTCGAACCCAGGACCTTATGTCTGTAGTTGAACATGCTAACCACTAGACCAATGAGGCAGTCTTAACATAGCAGTTTACTCCCCTATAAAAAGTTATTCCTTCATTTCACTGGCATTTTGTTTTCAATCCGCTGCCACACGTTTCCGTTAAAAATCGGTGACAAGAAGTAGACACTTCATACGCCAGGTGTAATTAGGTCATGCTTTATACCCCGTGGTTGCCTGTCTACTAATTAATACAACTGAATAAACTACATTACTGCAAATGGAATGGGGTTAGGTAATTCCGTGTAATTCAACATTACTCTACGTCAATGCAGTTTCAACTTACTGCGTTTTATTGTTACAGCTGTACTGCGACTGCTTTGTCCTACAAAATAAAGTTATTCATTTACTTTATACTAAAATATTCTCAGCTTTGGTCATATTGCCCGATGCAAACAACTTAGACAAGTTGATAGTTATTGGCAAGGTGGAAGGCAAAAGACCATGTGGCCGAACATTTAGCTGCTGGTCTGACCAGGTAAAAGCAATTACATGTCTTCCATTTGTTGCCGTCATAAGGAAAGCCGAAGACCGAACAGGATGGAAGGCATTGGTGAAGAAAATGACGCAGACATCAAAGTCCGAGCCTTCAAACATGAAGAATACGACTGAGTTGAAGTAAATAGGAGTATAAACGATGTAACACTTATATTATGAGTCAGTAATAAACGCGAGTCATTGGAGAACAGTCTTTTCAATTACTAAGCCCAACTTCCCCTCAGGACCGAAAAGATTTACTTTATAGACAGCATTATGCCCAAATGTTTTTTTCAGTCATGGGATATTGAATCGCATCATTAAGTCTCCTCATCCATAACTCCTATATTATAATATTATAGATCAGATAATTAAGAAAATTAATATATTTAAATTGTGAACAACTAATGTAGTACTTAGTTATATTAAAATTGGATGTCCTATTGGTAAGACGCGTGTATTCTCCTTCAGAGAAACCACGGATTTGAAATCACAGGAAGCATCACATTAAGATTCTCTTTATAAAAAATTTAGGTGTTTGATTGTTCTTTTTTATCAATGTGCTTTGAGGAAACCTGCATCCCGGGGGTAAAACTTGGGCATGGGTGCCCTCCTAATCAGCAGCTTGTTGGGTTTATGCTTTAAATCCCTCTCTCCTATGAGTTAGGAAGCCTGTGCCCAGCAGTGGGACGTTAAATAGCTGCTACTTTTCTTCCCTTAGTAGCAGGATAAATGCAGGTTGGATGAAATGGAGGCAGGTCTCGGGAACAATTTGCGATGCCAGAATGCCCCTTAAACTAAAGGGGAAAATTTATAAGACGATCGTAAGACCTGTCATCCTGTATGGGTCAGAGTGCTGGGCCGCCGAAGGGGAGAATGAAAGGTAATTGCATGCAGCGGAGATGCGAGTGTTGAGATGGATGTGTGGAGTGACAAAATTAGATAAGATTAGGAATGAGTATATTAGAATAATTGTGAAAGTAGCACCCGTGACCGAGAAGTTAAGGAGTGGAAGGTTAGCTTGGTATGGACATGTAATGAGAAGGGAGGATAGCCATGTATGTAAGAGGGTCCTAAATATGATGGTAAGCGGCAGAGCCGGGAGAGGGCGACCAAAAAAAGTGTGGATGAATTGTGTGAAAAAGGATATGTGTATAAAGGGTGTGAATGTAGAAATGACAGCGGATAGAGTGAAGTGGCGAAAGGAAACATGCTGTGCCGACCCCACCTAGTGGGATAAGGGTAAGAAAAACAACAACTTTTCTTACCTTAGTGGAAATAACTGTCCAATTTCCTAATTTGGCCATTTTTAGAAGATATAATGCATATCTTCAGAAGATATAGGACAAAAGTTATTGTATGCCAATTAAATGTCACACCATGCTTATCTAATATATATAATTCTCGAGTCACGGTGTGCAGGACAGAACTCCTCCGAAACGGCTCGACCGATTTTCGTGATCCTTAGCGTGCATGTCGTCCAGGTTGGATATATGATCAACATCTATTTTTCATCTCCCTAAATGTTAAGGGTGGTCCTACCCTAATTTTTTTTTATTTTTCTGACAAAATTTTTTGTTTTCATTTTGTCACGATACAACATACAAAAATACATGTAGCCCTAAATTTTCACCCCTCTACGATCAACCCTTATTTTTTAAACTATATATAAAAGAGATATCCAGAGATGACTCATCACGATATCTTTGGAACCATAGGGCGTAGAGACTTAAAATTTGGTAGGAATATTCCTTTTGCCGAGTAGAGGTAAGCAAAAAACGGGGTTTACGACATTCCACCCGCAAGGGGGGTTACAGGAGTTTTAACCATTGACAAATCACGATATCTCTGGAACCACATGGCGTAGAGGCTTGAAATTTGGTAGGAATATTCCTTCTCCCATGTACTCTCATTTATAAACTAAATATCTTTCATGGTATGTAACATTTGGTCAGAATTTTTTTTTTGACATAATGGAAACTATCGAAAGTAAATTTTAGTAAATTTCTCCCTTAAAGGGCAGTGCGGGTATGTTTCTTATTTGTAAAACAATTTGCCTAAATTAATGAAAATGCTACCAAAAAAAAAAAACATTCCACGCAGACGAAGTCCCAGGTTCAGCTAGTTTTCTTATATATTTCGGAGTGCGATAGTCTGTGGAACGCTGGCCCCATCTGTCTATCGGCGTGGGGCAAACTCAATAGTGACAATCCGGTGCGCGTCTCCTCATTTCTCGGGTGACGGTCCGCCGGTCGAATATTGAAACTGAATTGAGTTTGTGTAAATTGTTATCGGGTATATTAAGTGGTTGGACATTATAATCTGAGTTAATTAATAAAGTGTTTGATTGCACCAACATTACCCACCAAAGCACACAGTATGGAGATGGAATCATGGATGCCACTAATGACGATGTCAGCGGAGAACCCTACGCCCCTATGCTTTATGCTCCTCCTTCTCTCTTATTCTCAGACATATATTAAGCGATTACGGCAGAGTTTTGGAAGCTTACAGGCTGTAAGCCCCTTCGGCAGCTCACTCTTGTGAAGATTTGCCGGTACAGGATAAATGAAAATGCCACCAGATTCTTCGCCCCAACGCTCCGCCGTCTACTTGTCACTAGACGAGGATTATCTATCGCGATTCAAACTGTTGTTCAGCAGAAACATGTTTACCAAATTGGCTCTCTATTATATGAAGTCTGCGACTGACAAACGTGCACTACTGTGACAAGTAAACGACATCGGCTGGTATTTTATTTGCTCTAAAGTACATCCTATGATTGGCATTCTATTATTTACCAATCACAAGGATTACATTAATTACACAAAGAAATTTATTCTCGTAAATGACAATTATACAAATATATACACGCTATAGTCAACAAACATTTTCGTATATACGAATCTATTAATATCTATGTAGGGACTCTAAATTATACAAAAATATACTATTATTCTCATTTTATGAGAAAAGTCGCGAACACAGGCGGTTAGTTTTTGCGACACTTCCAACAATCATCGTTATATTTCGATTACGAGTATTTATACAAAACCTATATACAAAACCTATATAACCTAATATATAAATGGGCCTCATTCGAAAGCTCAGAGTCACTCAGCGTGCGATGGAGAGGGCTATGCTCGGAGTTTCTCTACGCGATCAAATCAGAAATGAGGAGATCCGTAGCAGAACCAAAGTTACCTATAGCCCTACGAATCGCGAACCTGAAGTGGCAATGGGCGGGGCACATAGTCCGACGGACCGATGGACGTTGGGGCCCGAAGGTGCTGGAGTGGCGACCCCGCACCGGGCGGCGCAGTGTAGGGAGACCCCCCACAAGGTGGACCGACGACATAAAGAGGGTCGCCGGTAGCCGCTGGAGCCAGGCGGCACAAGACCGGGCCTTGTGGACGTCATTACGTGAGACCTATGTCCAGCAGTGGACGTCCATCGGTTGAAGCGACGACGACGACGACGAC